>LOEQ01004720.1:61229-72481 GCA_001685075.1 Bramus lutescens | reverse complement strand
ACCAAGATATCTACTTCCAAGCTCCCTCAACTATCCTTCCTCAATCCCCACCGTTCCAACCCTCCAAGATCTCCCCCTCTTCCCCGTCTCACTTCCCTCTCCCCCTCTCCCCTTACCCCCACCCCAGCCACACCCCCAAGCTCCTAATTTTTGTCTGGCCATCTTGCCTACTTCCAATATTCAGGAGGATAACTACATGTTCTTCTTTGGGTTCACCTTCCTATTTAGCTTCTCTAGGATCATGAATTATAGGATGTATGACCTTTATTTATGGCTAGAATCCTTTTAAAGTGACTTTTGACATGATCTTCTCCCCAACATGTTTATAAATTTTCTGAGCTGCATACCCTATCCATTTTCATCACCAGAAAGTTTTCATATTCCACAAAATACCAGAGTATTAAAACTTTACAATCTGCATTTCTAATCAGGGGTTATATATTTCAATGTTGAACCTTATCATGATATCTTTTCCTTACTTAAATTTAATATACACACACACAAACAACCAAAAGTAGACACTCTCACATTAGTTGATAAGCTAAAAATAACTGAGAATTAAAATACAAACTACATAAAAATGTATTTCCCATTATCACCATTTTGTAGTAGATTACATGAGGAAATCTGAAGGGATTAATACTATATGTAAAAATAATTAAATGCCT
Source organism: Bramus lutescens (assembly GCA_001685075.1). Taxonomy (NCBI): domain Eukaryota; kingdom Metazoa; phylum Chordata; class Mammalia; order Rodentia; family Cricetidae; genus Bramus; species Bramus lutescens. The sequence goes on along the minus strand of LOEQ01004720.1, from coordinate 71,813 downwards.
GCAGGTACATGACCCATCATATAAAAACACTGATTTTAGTGGAATGTGATGAAAAACAAAATTTAAAATTATTTGAAATTATAGAGACAACCAAATATATATACATATATGTTGAACACATTTAATGTGTAATAAAATAGCACACTAATGTGGAAATGCACGTAATTATTTTCTCAGACATCATCAGTAAAACTACAAAATTATATTCTATACAAAATTAAATAAAATTGAGACACCTGTAAGGAGTTGTATTTCTATTAAAATGTAGCAGAACATGATGATGTGGGATGGGATTTCATGAGTATCAAATCTCTAAGAAGCACGTCTATGGAATTAAGCCGAGCAAGCAAGAAAATTGTGGGGCAAATATATGTGTGAACTGTTGGAATGAGCTGGTGATACTGACATTGCCAACCTAGTGTTTACTAAGTATAAGAAGCAGTCAGTGATTAGCGGGTCTGGTTACCAGGTAAAAGATGTCAAACCACTAACATTTTGACTCACTTGAAAAGCCGACGTGAATCGTTAGCACTCTGTAAATCCTAGGAGTCAGACAGTGTGCAAGCATTGCAGCTTGGATGGAAAGTTTTCTTGGCAGCTGGAGGCCAAGGAATACAGAATATTCACACTGTACAACAAACCTCATACAAGAGGGGAAAAAAATGAGGAGGGTGGCTGCCTCTACTTGACCTAGGAACAGCAGCAAACTGAACAGGCTAGAGAGCTTGTATAGAGTTTCTTGGTAACTTTCCAGGGTGGAGATTGAAGGCATTTTACTTCAGAGGACTGGGCTTTTTACTCTGTAGGATGGGGCAGGGTTCAGTAGTCAGGGAAGTTAGAATATACTGTGTAAGAAACCTGGCAGTTAATGATCCTTACAAGAAGGGACCTGGCCACTCATATGGCTCCAGGGGCTTACACAGTGTCCCATATAAGTTAATAAATAGTCACTTATTGATCGGTATAGTTTAAATCCTGTGAGCAAACAAAATAGGTCAAGTCTTATGATGAGTTTTAAATATCTCCACAGGATATCATACCAACAACATGGTTGAATTCCTATTTCTTAAATGAGGGAAGGGCGACCTAACATGACAGATTGTAGGAGGTGCTAGAAATAATGTTTCAATCTGACAATAGATTATGTATCTAAAGAAACTGAATGAAATTATCTTACAAAATCAAATAGAATATACTGCTTCTCACAATATATGAAAAGCCTGGTTTGCTAAAACTGTACATAGTACACAAATGTAGTTTGTGGAGTTGAAACATAGTTTGAACAAGATAAAGATGCTTTATTCCATTCCTTCCAATTCATAATGTCAATCTCATATACGTCACAATCTAGAAATGCTCATAACTGAACTTCATTTTTAAACAGGCATTAGCCAGTTCAATAGGGATAGTAGTTGTATACAATTTCATAGTGAGCACAGTATTTCCACACAGAGATAACATGTTCAAATATAATTTGATCATCACCTTTGGATCACTCTTTCAATGTCATTTTTACAACTTGATTCATCAAAGTAGACATAGTGTTTTGATAGAATAAACATATGTGAAGATCTATGTAAACACATAAAATTTGTGCAAATATGTGTCTAAATTTGAAATCTCACTTTGCTTCTTTCCATTTATCACCAACTCACTTATGATCATTTTTTAAAAATATCATAGAGAACAACGCAGGTTACTTTAGTGTGATTTTGCTCATATTAATTTTTTTTATTTTATTTAAAAAGAGACCCACCAGAACAAGGAACATGCAGTGACTGAGAAAACAAAATGCTTCCAACAGTTTTCTAAAATTTTGGTTATTCCTCTGCCACCATCTCCTGGTAGCTTTTGAGAATGCAATTCATGTTCTCAAAATGTTTCTCCCCCAAATATGTTAAGAATCTCATTGACAACATTTTACTTTCTTGTGTATTAGCTACTTGATTATTAGATATGAATATGTACATCTGTTAATATTTGTTTTGTAAATTGCATACACACACACACTGCACTGTGTGACTGCGTGTTTTTATGTTCTCTGGCAAGTTCATTAGTCTGGGTAATGAAAACTGAGTAACTTAACCAGTAGCACCTCATTTTCTCACGGGCCTTGCCTTTGGAACTCTGAAGTCAAGGTCCTTCTATGGCCTTCTCTATAGAAGGCTGCTTAGAGGCCTATGCTAGCAAGCAGTCCTCCAAGCATGAGGGAAGCAAGAAGAAAAATACACTGGTTTTCACTCTCTCTAACAATCCTTTTGTATTAGGACAGCATTGTGACAACCTCATTGATTGTTCATTATCTCTTTAAGGTATCTATCTTATAGATATATACAAAGTTATATCTGGGAGATAAGACTACTATGAATAAAGTTTGAAGGAAAACAATCATTCTACTACATTGTCTGACATGATACAAACCATTTAGAAATATGTAGATACATATTCCTAAATATATATCTGCAATGTATACCATGTCCTGATGTACTGCAAACCCTTTACTGCCTTATGTAGTCATTTGCTTCTAAATATTTATAAATAAGTGTGTAACCCTGCACATATTTTGCTTACAACCATTTTCAACAGATTATATTTCAAACATTAGGACTCAAGTAATGAGTTTTTGCTCTTCTCATGTTTAGTTATGGGCGGAAACTATAATTTGATGTCAGACTCTGTAATAAATAGACAAGACTTTGCAATTAAGAGGCCGTAAATGCCTAAATCATTTCCAATCAATACCAAAAGCACTGCCATAGGGTCACAACAATAATATGCCTGTAGCTCATCTAAGCTACCTTGGAACCTCAGGTACACCGAAAGACTCTGACAGGGTGGATCAAAGCACTGAGTGAGGAAACCCTGACTGATTATACTGTTGTGCTCTCTTCTTCTATAGAAAGAAGGACCCTTAAGAAGTTGTCATTTAGTCAACTACACATTTTGTAGTTCTTAATCATATTTTATTTTTCAAACCTTTAAAAGGTTTTAAGTGAAATTTATAGCTATAAAATATATGATTTAACAGTTTATATATATTTTGGTAAAATCAGTATTAAAGCTCGACTGGAAAATCCACATTATTCCACTGATCATCTGAGAGAAAGGTTGAATATAATTTTTCTCCTATTAACTTTTATATATATATATATATATAGTCTCTTTATTATAAACTATTTATTTTATTTTAATTTTCAAGACTGGGTTTCTCTATAGCATTGAAGCCTGTCCTGAAACTAGTTCTTGTATATCAGGCTGGCCTTGAATTCTGCCTCTGTCTCCCAAGTGCTTGGGTTAAAGGTGTGCACCACCGCCACCCAGCAAATAAAAACTATTAACTGTAGAAAACTATTGTTAAAACATACATATTCATTTTTCATTTGATTTGATCTGTCACCTGCTTTCCATATTCATATGCTGAATCACAACTTTATGTCTACTTATATATAAGACGGGAGTCATTATGGGGCTGGTTCATTTAAATTTGGCCTCAAATGTGAAACTCTGTTTCGACAGGCAGTGTTCTTTCAAGTAGAGGGACAAAAGCATAAGAAATGCGCCTCTGGTGGGGCAGTAGTGGCTCATGCCATTAATCCTGGCTCTTGGGAGACAGAGGCAGGCAGATCTCACTGAGTATGAGGACAGCCTGCTCTACAAATTGGGTTTCAGAATAGCCTGTCTCAAAAACTAAAACTGAAAACCAAAACCAAACCAAACCAACTAAACAAACAAACAAAAACCCAAAACAGAACAAAGGAAAGAAAAAGAAAAAAAAAAAAACAATGTTAAATCTCTGTGCCATGCGAGGAAGCTGCAGGACATCTATAGGTCTCAAAGAGTGCATTCACTCCACAACCATATCATGTGTTCAGGATAATATTTGACATGTGGATACAGAGCTGAGAAAAAATTTATTTCTGTTTTGTAAACAGCTCAGCCTCTGACATTCTGTTATGATCATCTGTGCTAGTCAGTATAGCTTTCAACCTTAAATAACGTGGCACAGCTCTTAATTACATGTGCATCCCCCACGTGCACAAAATCACATCAATAATATTACTAAACTATTGATATTCAAAAAGAATGTTACTAGTAGAAATTTAAAATTTCTGAAGCTCTTTTAGACTTGGGAAACCTAAAAATACCGCCGAATACCTTATGCTTTTTCAAAAAAATAATGATAATTTATGATAATTGTTGCTGCTTTATCCGATATTGACACAAAAGATTAGGCTTTCGAGACAGTGTCACATTTTCCTGACATGCTTCTGGGATTACTTTTTCTCCTAAAGGATGTGAGCTTCATCACAGAGGCTGAAACTTTTTGTGGCTGACTTTTCTGGGTCTGATATCAGAGCAACCTCATTCTGACCCTGATAACACAGGCAGCATTTCTACAAGTTGTTATGGCTTTTGCTCTGCTTTCTTCCTTTCTTCCACTATCTCAACTTACCTTACACAGGTGTCCATTGATTTGGCTACCAGGATATTTTCTGAAACCCTGTAATCTACTTTATGCACGCTTCAATCAGGTGAATTTATTATTAAGGCACACAGCCAGTATACCAATCATTTGAATTATCTTTATTGCCCCTATTCTGTGGGTGTATACTACATAAACAAAAACATCTCCATTGAGGTCCTTTGTATGTGGCTCACAATGACGAAATTGAAGTCTGTAAATCTGTGGGGCTTGAATTGTGGATACATAGTACTGACCACTGCGTTGTAACAGATCCAGGGCCCTGATATCTCCTTTGAAATGAACTGACTCAAATATATTCATTTTCCACATTGAGAAATTAAAAACTAATATAATGAAATTTGCAAAAGAATCCTATCAGTGTCCTATTAAATAAAAGTTTCAGCTAGAAACACAAAATATGTTTAAATTGAAGCCAAAGTGGCAGTTGGTCTCCCCCTTTCCAAAGGCTGTAGGGAACAAAAGTGCTCTAGACTTTACAAATTCTAGAGGATTGCACATTTCATGATTGTGGCCCCAAGCTTTGGGACCCTCTTTGCAATAAGATATTTCCCCAAAACAAAAGAAAACATAAAACAAAAACAAAAACAAAACAAAACAAAAAAAATAAAAAGGTGAAGATTACTTTATCTGCCATTGCTTTCATGGAAGACAACTGAAGTAACTATTCAGTATTATCAGGATCCACTTGAATACTAAGTAGCCACTTCACCTTATGAAATCCCATAGCTTATTCCAATTTGTGAATAAATTTTGTCATAAAAGATTAAATGCAGTGCTAAAGGATAAAGATGGACGTGTCTTTGGCAGGGGTTGAGAACATTATCCTTTCTGTCACAAGAAATATGTGAAAAATTCTGAAAGATGTGAATATTTTCTTACTTCTATCCAGAAAATACTTATATTGCAGCCAGTGGAAGATAATTTATTTTCTTTGATGTCATCCTTCATCAAGCTATCTGCCTATAAAACAATATTTGTCGTTTCAGCACACCTCACTTTTTCCATGTATTCTTTCTTCTGTCTTAATTGCATACTCTATCTTCAACGGGTCCACGCACATACATGTTTCATCACTTGATCTTGATGGTTATGAGGTATTCTAATAATTGAGTGAGAAATATTTATCTTAGGCTCACTTATTTTAATATGTTATTTTTTACTGCTCCCTCTATTTTTAGATGGTATTAAACTTTTGGCAGTGGATCCTTGCTGAAAGAAATAGTCATAGAGGGAAGGCAGAGCAAGCATTAAGAGTTTACAGCCTCACACCACTTCCTGGATGATGACATCTACTTTCATCCTCCTATTGCCATGCTTCCCTCACTCTTACGGACTCTGCTTCTGAAGACATGAGCCAAATACACTTGTTCTTTTGTAAGCTGTATTAAGTCATGGTGTTTTTAATCACAGCCTCAAAAAAAAAGAAAAACAATAGAGAAGTTATTACCAAAAAGAATGGGTCTGTTTGTTTGTTTGTTTGTTTTTGAAAAAGTGGAAGACTTTGGAACATTGAACTAGAAAAGTAGTTTGTACAAATGATAAAGTGATAAAGAAATCAGAAAATATGTCACCTTTCACATTAGCCATAATTAACATAAAAAATTTTTATAGTAACACTAACCAAAGACATGAAAGACCTTTTTGACAAGAACTTTAAGACTTTAAAGAAAAAAAATCTGAAGTAGAAACTAGAAAATGCAAAGATCTCCCATACTCTTGGATAGGTGGGATCAACATAATAAAAATGGCAGTCCTACAAAAAGCAATCAATAGATTCATTGCAATTCCCATCATAATCTCTACACAATTCTTCACAGACATTGAATGAACAATAATCAATTCATATGGGAAAAAAAACCCAGGATAGCCAAAACAATCCTGTACAATAAATGAACTTCTTGAGACATCACTATCCCTGACATCAAGCTCTATTACAAAGCTACAGTAATGAAAACAAATTGATATTGGCATAAAAACAGAAAGGTTGACCAATGGAATCAATGGATTCCATGAAGATGCGGATACTAATTCACACACCTATGAACAATCGATTTTTGACAAAGAGGCTAAAATTATACAATTGGAAAAAAGAAAGTATCTGTAACAAATGGAGTTGGCATACTTGGATGTCTACATGTAGTAGAATGCAAATGATCCTTATCTATCTCATGCACAAAACTGAAGTCCAAATGGATTAAAGACCTCAATATAAAACCAACCACACTGAACCTGATAGTTGAAAAAGTGGGAAGTAGACTTCAATGCATGGGCACAGGAGACCACTTCCTAAATATAACCTCAGTAGCACAGACACTGAGAGCACCAATATATAAATTGACCTCCTGAAACTGAGAAGCTTCTCTAAATCAAAGGACACAGACAAAAGGGCAGCCTACAGAATGGGAAATGTTCTTCAGCAAACCCACATCAGACATAGGACAAATCTCTAAAAATATAAAAAACTCAAGAAATTAGACATCAGAATTACAAATAATCTAATTAAAATATTGGGTAGAGAACTAAACAGAAAATTCTCAACAGAAGAATCTCAGATGGACAAAAGACACTTAAAGAAATGATCAACATCCTTAACCATCTGTGAAATGCAAATCAAAATGGCTCTTTGATACCACCTTACACCTGTCAGAATGGCTAAGATAAAAATAAATGACGTTTTGAAATTTGCATGCAAATGTATAGAACTAGAAACAAAACATTCTGAGTGAGGTAACCCAGAACCATAAAAATAAACATGGTATGTAATCGCTCATAAATGGAAGCTAGCTGTAAAGCAAAGGATATTGAGCCGATAGTTCATGATCTAGAGAAGCTAAGGAACAAGGTGAACCCTAAGAATAATATACATAGATCCACTTGGAAATGGTAAATAAACAAGATTTCCTGATAAAATTGGAAGGATGGGAGTGAGGAGAGAAGAGAAGGTGGAAGGGGAAGAGGAGTGGAGAAAGAGAGTGGGGAGGAGAACTTGAGGGAACAGGATAATTGAGATGGAGGAAGAAAAGAGATGAGAGCAACGAAGGAGATATTTTGATTGAGGTGGCCATTGCAGGTAAGCAAGAAAGCTGGCTATTGAGAAAGTTCCAGGAATTCACAAAGATGAATCCATCTACATTCCTAAGCAATAGAGGAAAGGTACCTGAGCTGGCCTTGCCTGTAGTCAGATTGGTGAATATCTTAAATGTCACCACAGAAATTTCCTTCAGCAACTGATAGAAACAGATACAGAGAACTGCAGCACACCACTGGGCTGAGCTCCCAAAGTCCAGTTGAAGAGTGGGAAGAATGAGAATATGAGCAAAGATGTCAAGACCGTGATGGAAACATCCACTGAAACAGCTTACCTGTGCTAATGGGAGCTCACCAACTCCAGATGGACAGGGAAGGAACCAACGTAGGTCCAAACTAGTCCCTCTGAATGTTGGTGACATTTGTATGGCTGGGGCAGACTGTGGGTCACTGGAAGTGCCATCGAGATTTATCCCTAAGGCTTGTACTGGTTTTTTGAGAACTTATTCTCTTTGAATGGATACTCTACTCAGCATAGATATAGTAGGGAGGGCCTTGGACCTTCCCCAAAGCAATGTGCCTCACCCTCTCGATGGAGAGGATAGGGGTGGTTTAGGGTTAGGCAGAGAGAAGGCAAGGAGGGGAAGGAGTGGGAACTGGGATTGGTAGGTAAAACGAAAAAGATAGCTAGTTTTCTTTAAAAAAAACGAATTATTTTAAAAACAAAAGCAATGGACTAATTTCTTTGGGAGAGGAAACATGAAGCGCTGAGAGACCGGACCTCAGCAGGTCAGAGAAAATGTGAGGAGGTGTAGAATCAAGGAAATTATTGGGCAGATTCACAGACACACATGGGAACTTTATCTGATGGGACAACACTAAAATCTTATTATTATTCTCTTTCTGCTGCTTGTTCTTTCTCTGCCGTTCTTTTTCCCTCCTCCTCCTGATCCCCATGCTCATCCTCCTCCTTTCCTGATGGTTCCTTTCTTCCACATTCTTGTTGTTTTCTTCTACTGCTCTTATTTTTCTGTTATTCCTTTGATACTTCCAAAGACAAAACTTTCTATGCATGAATAGATCACCTCACAATCACAAGTTGCACATTTTCCAAAACTATCATTTTTTTTGCACAGGAAGAAATCAAATTATGATTACATTATGTGTATTTCTGTAAAATCCACAAGCGCTAAAATGTTCCTATATATTAATTTTCTCACCATAACATCTTTGCCCTAAAGCAATTCTTTTGTAATTGTGTAACAAAGTTTAAACAACCCATTTATATTTCAGCCACTTCCTTCTGCACTGTGAGGCAGATGCTTGCAGGCACAAAGAAAGGGTCAATCATTTTTTTAATTTATCTAAAAAGACAACCATATATAAAACGTTAAAAGGGTTGCAAGCCTAAACATACATACATACATACATACATACATACATATATATATATATATATAACAGTTTCTTCTACTTTAAGTCCTCAGAGTACACACCCACTCATCAACATTTTCTATTATTAAATCATAATAGGACACTAACGGTAAAAATTGGTACAGGAAGTTTATCTTCACATTTTGCTACCAACCCACCTTTTGCAAGAAAGGCACATCAGCTAATAATAGCTGAGTTGCCTTTGTCCTTGTTCTGTGACCTCAGTGAATCCCTTATTTAACTATTATAAATGTTCCTTTCTAAACTATAAATTGTTCTTAAAGATTATCTACACCAAAGTCATCAACAACAATATTTTAGCCTAACTTTACTAAGGACCTCTATCTCTAAATTCCTTCAACTGGGGGTCGAGTCATTAATCTGCTCCAGCAGCAAAGCCTGGGAAAAGGCAATCACTGTTATTGTAAATACCAGTGATGCTTTCCATTGGATAGCTAAACCCCTCCCCCTTAGAATTTTCATGCAACTCTTAGACTATGGAAGACAAGTGACCCTAAGAGCAATAAACATGTCTATGCTCAATAATATCATGAAGTTCTCAGGAAACTGCCTCTCCAAAGCTCACCCACTGTGATTATGCTATTCTGTAAGCCATTTTTCTGTGAGTTCTAAAGCGGCTGACTGTTCCTCTCACAGGAACCCCAACAGTTACGACAGCATAACACTGAGTTTGTAATAGCTTTTCACTGATGATATTTAGACTTTAATACTCACAAAATAAAAGGGGAGTAAAAAAATGCAAAGTGTAGAGTTTAGTGGGGATGCTTAATGTCACCACCATGGTTTATACTGAGAGACTGATGCTTAAAGAGATAAGTACCACAAAAAAGAAGACTTTACTACATTGTAAAGATAGTATTATAATATGTGAATAGAACATAAAGGATAACTTCATCCTAGATAGCATTCTTTCAATTTATATCAATATTTAAAGGCTATTTTTGGCAATTAAACCTGGCAGTTTTGTCTACAACGTATTGAGAATCACACACACACACACACACACACACACACACACACAAAATGAGAGGATTAGTGTTTTTTTATGCAATTCCCGAGCAGCCCTGAGGCTAGACAATGTATTATATGACTGGAGTCCTGGTAGGCTGATACAGGCCATCACATAAAACTGTGAAGGTGTGGCCTGGATTGCAGAGGAGAATCTGTGATTTTAGGCATGCTAGAGCCATGAAACATCTGTAAACAGGGCATGAAATCCGTCAAAGAAAGAGATGTATGTTGCAGATAACAAAGCTTTACGGGAATAGATCCCTAAACCATAGCAATAAAAAAAATCAGAAATTGGTCTTGGAGCCACAGGTCTTGATGTCTGACCTTCTAGATTTTTTTCTTGTTTTGATATTTCTTCACTACACCTGCATTTCTCCATTTTGGAATTAGAATGTGTAGTCATTTTTAATATTTATTTATTATGTATACAATATTATGTATGTATGTATGTATGTATGTATGTATGTATGTATGTATGTATGTATGTATGTATGTATGTATGTATGTATGCCTGCAGGCCAGAAGAGGGCGCCAGATCTCATTACAGATAGCTGTGAGCCACCTTGTGGTTGCTGGGAATTGAACTCAGGACCTCTGGAAGAGCA
>LOEQ01004720.1:14561-46543 GCA_001685075.1 Bramus lutescens | reverse complement strand
GCTTAAATGAATACAATTTGTGTGTTGTTATTTCGGGTGTTAAGCTAGCCATGCAGGAGCCGGGTGGGATGAAAAGCAGGCCCGCTCCCCTTTCATTACACTATCTAGTACAAGTAATAATCAACAACCCCTAAACAGTGTTCCCAACTCTATGAACAAACTTTTTTGGGAGAGGGGTTCTCGTCTTTTAGAATTGTTTCCTGCTGTCATGTGGGTGGTGTTTTTTTAAAAGGGATCCTGCAAAAATAAAGTGATGGTTTTAAGTTTCAAAATTACTGTTTAGTATAGTTGCAAACAATTTCTGAGCAGTCGATAGGATTTTTTTGTTTTGTTTTGTTTTTATGTTCTTATCTGGAGTTCTGGCCAAAATGTCAAGAGAAGGTGCAGCCTTTCAACAGCTGGTATCCAAAAAAGCTGTCTTATAGTAGTGTTGTCTACATCATAATGTCATCTTAATCTTAACTAGGTGGAGTGGTTGCTGTAGGGCCCCATCTTCTTCCTGGAAACTTCAAAGATTATTATAGGAAAAGGACCTGTAGAAAAATTCTATTGTTGATTGCGGAAAACTTAAACATCATTCATATAAACATACATTCAATGAAGAATACAATATAGACAAATTGGCATGGAGAAAGTAAAATATTTCCTAAAGTCTTCCTTCTTTCCCATACCAGAAGGCTCCTGATATGAGGAAGAAACTCTGAATGTTCCTTTTAACAACACACATTTGGATTTAGAGAAGTACAGAGTCTTTTACCAACTCTAAAACCAGCNTATATATATACACACACACACACACATTTGTAAATGTAAATGCAAATCTTTTTTCCTGACCATTATTAATAACAACCTGTAAACAAAACTTTAAACAAAGACAAACGTCCATAATCCATTTTTGGGTATGTGCACATAGTTTTCTAGGCTACTTCCTTCAGGCTGGGGAAACTGATAATCTTATGAAGACCTAAGGAATATTTGGGATTATGGTCAAGACATGACTGGGGCGTTCTGTGAGCCTGGATCATCTCAGTCAACAGTCTTGAGGCTGTTCTGGATGTAGAACTCACAGAAAATGGCAGCAGAGGTTCTCTGAAATATTGTGTTATCTGTTGGGCCATCTGCTCTGTTTGAAGATTTTTCAGGAGGTTTTCCTTGATAAAACTTTATTTTTCTTAACCCAAAATGAATCCACCGCCTCTCATTTTCTGTGAAAACAAAAACAAAACCTCATCTCTAAAGTAACATATATTTTTGGTTAAATTTTGAAGTCAAGTCATTTTCAAAACATATAGGTTGGATTAATCCAGCAGCATTTATTATCAAATGTCTTTTAGCAACTGTTGCTAATTCCTCAGTAGTCAAACAATTCAAAGACAATACAATAACATACAGCATCCAGAGTCTCTGTGTATTTTCCATCTTTACATGGCTTTAAAAAAACTCTATTTCTTTTATTTACTTACTTATTTATTTTTATTTTCCGAGGTAGGGTTTCTCTGTTTACTTTGGTATTCCAGATCTCAATTCTGTAGACCAGTTTGGCTGAAAACTCATAGATATCCACCTGCTTCTGCCTCTCGAGTGCTGGGATTAAAGTCATGCAGCATTTTCTTGTTTCTCTCCCTAGCTTATCTATATTTAGAAGTTTTTTTTTCTGTCTTTTTCCCTCTGAATTTGTCTTTACTGTGTATTTCTATCTTCTTCTGACCACATAAGTCTTTAATTAGCTAAGTGATTTAGCTAAGATCAAAACAGCAGCTTTGGTGGCTGGATCTGCTCTACTCCTTGGCTTTCTGAGTGTCTTCTAGCTTTATGGTGGAGGCACTGGTGGGATCCACTTTTTTACCACAACTCAGTGAAGTTTCTAGGTCCATGCCACCACCAAAAATCATGGCAGCAGCTGTTCATAAACACCATTTAAGTGTTTGGTAACAGAGACAATTAAAAGAGCAGTGAGGTGTTTCCTGTTAACACTGAGTCCAGAATCTCTGTTTAAACTAGATACACTTGCCTCTAGCAAACAAAGCCCACTTGAGAAATGCTGCTGTCAAGAAGCCATGTTTAACTCTGTTCTTTTGTTTATAGAATTCCTTCCCAAGATCTCTCAGGTTTTATGTGGGTGCAGTTGCCACATGTTGACACCATTATGTAAGCAGAGTTTCTGTCCTGCCTAATTTTGCAAACATTCAGTCTTATTTGGCATATTAGCTCAAGCTTATCTTTAACTAGCACTTACAACTTAAATTAACRCATACTTCTTATCTATGTTTAGCTACGTGCCTTGGTAGCTTTTCTCAGTGGAGCATTTTCATCTTGTTTCCACTGTGTTTAGTTGGTGACTACAGATTGAGCCTTTGCTCCTCCCAGAATTCTCTAGTCTGGTCACCCTTCCTATGCTTCCTGCTTGGCTCCTGGCCAATCAGCACTTTATTAAACTAATACAAGTGGCAAATCTTTACAGGGTACAAGAGTATTATCCCACAGTGAGGTGGATCTTCTAGCAACTAAATTGATAATAAGTTTAAATATATTTCATTAATGAATATAATCTATTGTCATGTACATCTATCCCTATTTTTTTTAGGAGGATGAGAAGCATGTTGAAAGTCTCAAGAGGGAAGGACTAAACAAGAATATGAACCTTTCAGCTTGGGTCTCATGGAACTCCACTAGAGATTGCCTTTAACTTAACTTTTATCTAAGTTAGTCTAATTCTTAACCACAGTGTGTCACTCCCAATATTTATGTGTTAAAATATTTTTTAACTTGCAGTTATAAAAATATATCACGTATTTCTTATTAAGAAGTGCTAACTGATGAGCACTATAATATTACTACAATTAAATATTTCTTTAGTAACCTGCTATGTGATGATTGGGCATTCAATGAAAAATGAATATTTTATCAGTTTCCTTGCCTACCTTTTTAAGAAACTTTCTGATAAATTTTAAGAAAAAGTCTTCCTGCTATTATATTCTATTATTTAATTTAGCTTTATCTTTCACCATTCGATAGAAAAAGGGGGTGTGTGTGTATGTGTGCGTATGTATAAAATATAAGCTATTTAAAGCAGAATCACTACCTTAAACATAAATTTCCTAGATATATTTTATTTAATATATAAGAATAATTCAAAGAATGTATTATTGATTGAATCATGTCTGAAAATGATATGACTGTAAATGGAATGAAAGCTTATTTTTAACTAAGCAATTTAATATGTAATTTTATAATGTAATCTAAGTGATACTAAACTAGGAAAATGAATATTTTAAAAGATGTTTAATGGTTGTTAATTCAATGTGCTAAAAATTGCTTCTAACATAAATTGCTTCTCTGTAAATAGGGCTTGTTTTTATTAAAAATGTATGCCTTAAATTAAATCCATCATCAAATATCACCATCTTTCCTATTTTATTTTTAATAGCAATTTGTTCAAGGTTATTAGTTGTTCAAAATTGCTTTTGAAAGTGTATATAAGATGAGAAAATCATGTATCAGAATAAAAAATATTGACATGTAATATTTGCTTGGTAATAAAAGAAGCAAATCCTTTCGGCTGAAAAAACATAATTAATTTTATCCAATATAAAGGAAGAATATGGCTGCCAGACAAATTACTACCATTTCTGTGTTGCACAACATTAGAAATCATTATGCCTGGCAAGCTGTTCCTTATATTTACATGCAGCTTTGAGGCTCTTATCTAAGCCGCTGTGATTTTAAACATCCAACACATATTTACCAATGATAATATGTATACTTTAGAATATGAGTCAAGATTAGATGCTCAAAATTGTAGACAGATTAATATAAAAGGGTTTTTAGAAATTCAGCAAGTATTTTCTATAATGAAAGTGATTTTTTACCTGGTTAGATGCCAAGATAAAATTCTTACAAGAGTAGTACTTCATTTGAATTGGTTTATAAATGTCATGTTAGCTGTGAGGCAATGAATTGTGTAATGGAATTTTAGAAATCCTTTTTTTCTTATTCATGTAATACACCACAGAGTTTAAGTTTCAAAGTCATTAAAACTTTGTATCAGACTAACATTAGTGGAAATTTATAAAATTTCATTAAAATTTATTATTGATGATCATTTCAATATTAAATAAATTAATTTGAATGTTGCATAATTTTTTATTTATAGAGTACCTCGTTTTTAAATCCATATTTATATTGGTTCAAGTTTTCACTTTAACATATTTTCAAAAAATTTTTGAAGTGAATTCAATAAGGCTCTAGTTGAAGAACACAAATATCTTTGAATAACTAAAAAGTCTCATTTAATCACAAATATTTTTATTATTAAAATTGGGCAGATTATATGCTACTCTCTCATAATAATATAATGATTGCTTCCTCTTGTACAATTTTAACAATTTGGTTTAAAGAAATTATTTCAAATGGATTAACTTAAACACCGTAAAAATTATACTCACCCTGATAGCGAGAATAAAATTCTGAAATTAGCAGAAAATATGATTTTCTTATGAAAGGTAGTTACATTTTTTAAAGAAAGCAAGCTTTTTACTGTATCTAACAAGTTCTAATTTTAATTAAAATCTACAAAGAAAGAAAAAGAAATTCATTATATTTCAGGAAAAAATAGTTCATAAGTATCATATAAAATTGAACTCACAGAGAATCACCTTCCTCAACCTCCCAAGAGCTGGAATTAAAGACATGCACCTCCACCATCCAACTAAGCTACTATAATTCTTACGTTGCATACTCTTTAAATAAAATCAATTTTTGATAGGTTATTCTCTGGTGAATGCAATTATAAATCATCAGTAATTAACCAGCTTAGCTTACTAGGCACATAAACTACTCATGACTTACCTTGGTAAATATGAATGATATCATGGGGCATATTTAGTTATTCTTTTAGGAAATAAATGAGGTTGAGAATGTTCTTCATGGCTGGAGAGATGCCCTGAAAATGCTAGACCTTAGGTCTAATCTGCAGCCTAAGAAAATAAGAAATGAAGAGAGGGAGAGGGAGAGGGAGAGAGAGAGAGAGAGAGAGAGAGAGAGAGAGAGAGAGAGAGAGTCCATTGTAGGACAGGAGAGAGAAGGGTGACAAAGGCACTTCTCCCACTGAGCTACAGAGACACTACTTTCTTACTTTAATAAGTAGTGTGAGTTACTATTTTATGGACACTTTCACAGGATAACTTCCCTGAAGGAATATTGATACCAATATTCCTTCATTTTCTCTTGGCAAAGAGAAGTTAGCAAAATATTCTACTAAGAGTCAAGCCACCAGGTGATTAAAAAGTAAAAGCTGTATGGATATAAAGATAATTAATCACAACTCAAAAGCATTTAATCATTTCTACATATAAATTATTATATTTAGTCATGATTTATATTGGTTTGATTTGTCTAGATCAATGGAGGTCATATTTAGAAAGTTTGTCTAGATGTCATTTAGCTAAAATCACGTTATATTTACGATCAATGTCCATTTTATATACTTCAAATAGCAAACAGAAATTTATTTCTGCATTTAGATAGGCTAAAATATGCTTTGTTGTTTTATATTTTCTATTATTTTTCAAGGAAATGGTGATTTACAAAAGACGACAAGTTTCAGAGTAGGCTCTGCTAGAATTTATGCCTTGCAAAAATGCTCTTTGATAGCAACCAATGACAGAATCACTGTTTACACTTTCTCATTGTTTGCAAGTTCATCCATTATAGTTCTGGAATGAGAAACACTCCCACCTAAACTTTCCATACATAAAAAAATGTATCTTTATTACAAAAGAACTCAAGTTAAGTAACTTTTGTTAACTTTTAGTTAGCTGAGTTAACTAAACATTTAAAATAGAGATTATCTGTTCTCCTCACATAATATGGAAGAACTTTTTTATTGCCCTTATCATAGGAACATTAGCCAGTGGCCAATGTTGGGAGAACATGAGATTTTAACACACAGAGAAAGATATATCCCTTTAAATTTCTCATGTGTGCTTACATATTTCTGCTATAAAGCTACCCTCATCTTTTCCAACTTCACAACTGTATTTTTCTTCCTTGACGCATGTTTTCAGAATACATTGCAGGCTTGTCTCCAATTTTAGATTCTCCTACCTCAAGCTCCTAAGTTATTGGATGGCAGGCAAGTGTCGTCACATCTGTCATCCTTGCCTTTTAGAATTCTTTTCTCATTACTTCTGCCATTGTTCAAATTCTCATTGATGAAGATGAACACTACAAAGAAATTCCATGCTAACTCAGATTTGAGTATAAGATTGTTTATTTAAGAGTAGTCTCAAAGACCACAGTCCTCTCCCTCAAACAGGGAACAGCAACTAAATCCCTAGGCTGGAAGAGAGGGGAGTTGTGTGTATTACATCTGCATTTATAGTATAACAGGCCATGCCAAAGGCTATAACTTAAACCCTACTGCCTGTAGGAATTCCTATAGCAACTCCCCCTTTTGTTTAAATAAGAGAGTTCTAAACCTAATATAAAATTATATACAATAAAAACAAATTTCAGGCATAAACCTTAAAATTACAACCAGCATAAAAATATCAAGCAAGAAACATGTGATAAATGTTTCAACAATTATCCTATCCTAAAGAGTTTAAGTCTTGCATTATAAATAACTTGGACAAGACATGAGAGAAGACAACTACAACTATCAAGTCTTCAATCCCATTGAAGACCCTGGAAGAGAAATAATATTGCTTGAGTAGGCAGGAAGTGTAATCAAGCAAATTCCAAAATGTGTACCAAATGACAGAGGCAACTGGCTAGCTGGGTAATCACCCAAAGTCTCATTTGCAATGTTGAAGCAACCAACTTTGGGTAAGGCTTAGAGTAACTGACAGACCATTTTCAGAGGCAGGAAATTTTTACAAACTGTCTTACCTGGACTTGGCAAAATTTGTCAGTCTTTTTCTCCTGTATCCTGCTTGATCTGCCTAGACATTGCGCATTTAGTCAGTGGTCAATGTGCGGGCGGTTCCTTTCCAAAAGGCCAGTTTGGCTAAGAAGAATACAAACCCCAACTGTAGTGTCTTTGGTGTTCAACATTCTTTCGGGAATATATCGTTGCTGCCAGGAGCCATTGTGTCTCATATCAACAGAACCTTGTTATTTAAATCCTATATTCTGCAGCTCTTTGGAGTGGAGTTACAAACTAAGAGATTCTTTAAAATCCCTTAGTACCATGAGAATAACATATAAATCCTCCTTTTGGACAGAATTATAAGGACTTTGTTCTACCTTACTTAAGTTTTCTGATTTGTAACCTACCTTTATGATTTATTTGCATCACTATAGAATGTACAGGCTCCAGTTAGTTATTGGTATGTCCCATACAATGTGGGGAAAGAGCCAAGTAGTTCTTTTTATAATGTTAATTTTATAAGTTTTGGAATAATTGCTATTAATATCTCCTAAAAATATAGCACAAGCTCTTTACCAAGGTTCATTGTCTTCCCATAATTTTTTTTTTAAATTTCATCAATAGTAAGTGACACTATAATCTCTGCTGGGTTTATACCTGCTAGTTGACAAAGTCTCAGTTTTCCTTTTACAATTAATTCAGAGACTCTTTCCATGTAACTCTTTAGTTTTTTACTTAGTTTATGTGGTAAAAGAAATCCATTCTAAGATAATATCATCCCTTTGCATTAAAATTCCTGTGTGGGAAGTTCTGGAAGGCAATATGACTAGAATGCAATTAAGGTTTGGATTCACCTTATCCACATGGGCCTCCTGTAATTTTTCTTCAATAACAGTCAATTTCTTTTCTGCTTCAACTATTAATTCTCTGGGTCTATTTAAGTTTTGCCACCATCTAAGGTTTTGTTTAAATGAACTTAGAATCAGGTGTTTTCCCAAGAGAAGGTCGTATACTGGAAATGTCTCCTAACAAAATTTGAAAGTCATTAGGAGTCCACATTTTATCTCTCCTAATTCATGATTTTTGTGTTCTAATTATCTGTACACCTATTTTATAACCCAGGTGATTGAAAGAATCTCCTCTCTGTATTTTTTCAGGAGCAACTTGTTATTCCCATTTTGGCAAAACTTTCTTTCCTTCTTCAAACATTCTTTCTAAAGTTTCTATGTTTGAATCAGATAACAAAATATCATCCATGTAATAGTAAATTATAGATTTAGGAAAATTTTTTTAGATCTTATTTCCGATGGCTGACTTACAAAATATTTGCATAGGGTGGGTCTATGAATTTTCCCTGTGGAAGGACAGTCCATTAGTATCTTCTAGTAAGTTGAGAAAAAATATGCCCTGTCTACAACATCCCTTCAGTGTCTATCATAAGAAACTTCACATTTGGCATTTTTGTGAATGAGAGCCACTTAAAGGAATTCCATTGAGCATTGCTGGAAAAAGACATCAAGTTGAATTTGGAGCTGAGAAGACATAAACCCATAAGTCATGCCCGTGATCAGAATTCATCTGCAAAGTTTTTCTTGAATCTGTCTTAATACGACCACAAGTGTCTCACAGCTGTCCCTCTGTAATTGTGTTCACCCTTGGGAAGTTAATACCGTAATTGTAGCATTAGCTTCCAAAATTAGAGATTAGTAGTTAATTACAGGAGAAGGAAGGGTGGAAGCCCTTGTAATCTTTATTTCTTTTATTTCTTCATTTATTTATTTTATTGATTTTATTGAGCTCTACATTTTTCACTGCTCCCCTCCCTGCCACTCCCTCCCCGTTTCAACCCCCCTGCCAAAATCCTGATGCTCCAAATTTACTCAGGAGATATTGTCTTTTTCTACTTTCTGCTTTCCATGTAGATTAGATCTATGTAAGTCTCTCTTAGTGTCCTCATTGCTGTCTAAATTCTCTGGGATTGTGGATTGTAGGCTGGTTTTCATTGCTTCATTTTTTAAAACCACCTATGAGTGAGTATATATGATAACTGTCTTTCTGTGTCTGGGTTCCCTCACTCAAAATAATGTTTGATAGCTCCATCCATTTTCTTGCAAAATTCAAGATGTCATTATTTTTTTTATATTCTGTGAATTTAACATACCACATTTTCCTCATCCATTCTTAAGTTGAGGGACATTTTGGTCATTTCCAGGTTCTGGCTATGACAAACAAAGCTGCTGTGAACATAGTTCAGCACATGTCCTTGTGGCACAATTGAACATCCTTTGGATATATACCCAAAAGTGGTATTACTGGGTCTTGAGGAGGGCTGTTTCCTAATTTTCTGAGAAATCATCACAATGACATCCAAAGGGGCTGTACCAGCTTGCAGCCCCACAACCTCAGATTGTGTATTGCCACTGACAGTCTTCTCACACTCTTAGCATTTCAGTGGACCTATTCCGTCTAAGATCAATGCTAGCAGAGTTCAACAACTCTCTGCCAGAGACAAGTTCCCTACTCTGTTAAATACTCCTATTATACATGTTATTTTCTACTTCAGGGAGTAGGAGATATGGTGGTTGAAGTTCATAACCAAAAACAAGGCAAGAATGTATAAAACCTGTTAGGACAGTATGTCAACCTGAACAGGAGATAAAATTCCCAGAAAAAAAAATAGAGACCCAACATCAGAAAGGAAGCTCAGTTATTACCTATCCTTTTAAATTCTTATATGTAACATTTATCATACACGTCAATATTGCCTTAGACTATATTTTAAACAAACTGCAAGTCTGCTTTTTGTAAGTAGAATTCAGAACCAAATTATTATTTATAATAAAATCCTCAGGACAATTCATCACATCAATTTTGGCTTATAAATGCAGACACTAAACCTCAATTTTAAACAGTTCTTGCCAGTTAAAAGGGTTATATGTGAGCTCTGATAAACTCAATAAGGAATCCATAAAGTAGTCTCATAGAGAAGGATACTTGACCTGACTGATCATCCTGTTGGGTTTTAAACATGTAATGATGTAGAGCCAAGGGCACAAATACACATCAGCCTACACTAGAAGCACTAAGCATTGTCTGATTCACTGAATCATAAAATTGGGTTGTGCAGCAAAACTCTATAGCCTTCTGGAATAGTATGTACTAACTTGAGATCTTCAAGGCTGGAAGATGTCTCACTTAAATCCTACATTTTAGTGGATTAAATTCTCACATCACTCACTTGCATTTCTTTTCAACATCTCTCTCAATTAACAGCTATGACATCATGAGGTTTTCTGGTATGATCATTGTACCTCAAAAAATCACATGACTATTTTATGAATCATTATATATATGATAAAAATCCTGAACATGAACAATATGACTCTAGCTAAGGTTGTTTACCTGGAAAAAAATCTCTCTGTGTATAAGCAGAGACTGGCCAGACATTACAGAGAGAGAGAGGGCCTTCAAACACATAGCACTAAATGGGATGTCTTCATCAAATCCCTCACCACAGAGCTAAAGGAAACCAGGGGAATAGGAAGCAGAAAAAATTTAAGAGCCAGAGAGGATGGAGGACACCAGATCAGTGTCTTTTTGATCAGCTGAAAGCTGTAATACCGGATCCTCTGCATTTATATTACAGCTTTCAGCTTAGTATTTTTATAGGAATCCTGAGTGTGTGAGCAAGAGGGTCTCTAATTCTTTTTCCTTCTTTTAGGACCCTTTTCCTTCTCTTGGCTTGCCTTGTCCAACTTCAAAGTGATGGCTTTTGTTTTATCTTATTATATATTTATTTTGTTAAAAAAGATGGAATAGAATATGACTCCAATTGTTTTACTGTATATGTATGATAAAGCATTATATTCATGTTTATTAAAAAATAATAAATCTTACTACCTAGAGGGCCAGGACCCAGAAGTTGGACAGCCCGGAGATCTAGGATAGAACTAAACATAATTGGCAAAACTGAAAAAAAGTCAATAAAATTATTTCTAATGATGTTTGGCAGTACTCATAGATTGTTGCCTTGCCAGCTGTCAACAGAGAGGCTTCACTTGATTGAAACAGAGGCAGAAATCCACAATCATATATTCTGCAACTATATAAATAGAAATAAGTTGATAAGAGACTACATCTACTCATTGAAAGGTAGACATTTATAGAATATGACCAGCAGAAATTCAACAATATTCATTTAGTGTGTGTTTGTGTGTGTGTTGATGATAAAGTTATAAGAAGACATTACCAAAGGAGAATCAAAAAACTAATTAAATATTAGTTACAGAATTAAAATTGAGATATAAACATTATTTTGGTGATTACAGAAATGCAGAATTTTCTCCAAACTCAAATAATCACTGATTAAATAAATATACTTTTGAATATCAGGTAAACTTTTCTGAATACTGAATGAAAAAAACATTAGTGAAAAGATCCTTAAAAATAATTAATTTCAAAAATGAGAAAGTTTGGGATTTACTTTGAGAAATGATCAAAATGAATGACAGCAGGGATTTAAAACCCTTGAGTAGATAGAATATTGAAATTGAAAAGGGTAATTCACAGTTTGAGCTTTAGAAATGAAAAATCCAGGCAATAACATAGACCATAACCTACATGTAGAGACCTGAACTGAGAATAAAGAAAAATCTTTGAGCAATATGTGTATGGGGGAAGAATTAGAGTAAGAAGGGAATGAATTGTTTCAGAAGGTCACACTGGTTAATTGCTTTCCTTCCTTGCCAGGTGACACCTTCTGCAGGATCACAATGGCGGAATTCCCAGAAAGCCTAGAAAAATCCAGGGCTCAGCCTACAAAACTATAAAAAACTGAGAGATTATATGGCTCATTTCTTGTAGAATATTATGTAGTGGAAACAGAAAATGGACAAAATGATACAGGATGTAAGAGAATGGGTACAATTAAACACAGTTCAATTTTATTAGTAGAATTAACGATGTTTTCCATGTTAGCCATTATAATAAAAATGGGTTGTGTGGCTGCTTGAAGGAGAAATCTCCACAGCAGCTGTGTATGTTTTAACCAAGAAAGTAGGAGAAAAAATCATAGGTTAGAGCAGGATTGAAAGAATAGGAGAAGACAGCTGATGTGGAGAAACTATATTATTTTATGTTTACATGAAATTATATTTTTCCTTTCTCTCTATGTATATCGATATAGGTATATAGGTGTGTCTGTGTGTATATGCATATATATATATATAAACATACATAAATATAAAATGCTAAACCACTTGCTTAGACAGTACTCCCTCCAAGGATTATAGACTAATGAAATCTCAGGCATGACAGATCTCCTTTTGTATGGTCCATAGAGTAGTCGAAGATTCTCCCTATATAATATAGATTATTGGTGTATCTCTTAGTTGCCTCTCAGGCTTTGAGAGTGTACTCATACTGCCGAAGATATCACACAATTAGGACTGAAGGCATACATGACTCGATCTTATTTTCACTTGAAAGTCTCATTCATGTAATCTAGCTTCAAGGACTCCAGAAAATACGATACAAACCACAAAGGGAGAGCAGCAATTCCGCCAGATGCAACATTTATGGATTATAAAATTTAGGGTATGGCAAGATAAACATAATGGCACAGGAAGTGGGATTCGCATGTCAGTGGCAATAACCAGCTACCTAAATAGATTAAGACATGTGGGAAATCATGCTTGGTGTGGAAATTTAACAGCTTTTCCAGATGTAATAAGGTCAAGGACCTTAGAAAACAATCTTCTACTGCCTCTTTGCTAGGCCACCATAATTCCTTACTACATTCTAAATCTCACTTTTTTACACATAGATAAGTTTAGCTTCAACGCCAATCAAAGAAATCTTTCTTTACATCAAATAGACCATCAACAAAATCTTCAGCTGGACACCAACCACAGACAAATCAGCTAAGGAGATCCCACCCCACAAGACACATTTACATCACAGTGCCTCCCTCCCTGGCTCAGGGCACATCACAGAAGATAGGAGATTTTAAAAGAGCCGGAATATCAGGGATTCTGCTATGAAATCATCTCTTATGGAAATGGCTACACAAGCAAAACCAGAACAATGCACTGTCAATTAATGTGTTAATATCAAAAAGAGAAAAATGTTACAGGGTCTCACACCTAGGCAAAGAATTATATCCACCTGATGAGTACTAGAGAAGAGTTAGCATATTCCAAGAATGAGCCCATTTGTTGGTTGTCCAATGCAGAGTGGTTAGCTTTGAATTCATAGACACATCCACAAGCAAAATAGACTCGGTAAATATATTAATATACATTTGCACATATCACACAAACACTACAATATTCAAAAAAGGAGTGTCTATCAGCAGGGTCAAGGAAAGGCCTGGAGAAGGTCTCAAGTGAGAAGATTGGGGGAATGAGGAAATTCAATTTCTATTAAAATCCAAGTTTAAAAAAGAGAAGAACAAAGCCTTTTATCTAAAAAAAATAAAAAAACATAGAAATTATAGATTCCATGTAAATTATACTCAGAGATCTGAAAAAATCTCAGCATCCTAGGGAGAAACCGTACGAAGCACTGCTTTGTCTAATTTGTCGCAGAAATGTCTGATTCTATTGGGTACTGCCAGTAGTAATTTCTCATAATTATTAGACAATTTTAAGATCTGTTCATAGCTTTCCACCATTTTCAGTTTTGCAATGTAGAAACCTGGTCTGAAATATGTGAATTCTTCTCACTCTTTCTGACTATAAAACAAAACCAAAGAAGCCACACTCTTGATATACAGTTTTGAAAGTTATTTCTTCAGAAATCACAATAAAACTGATCCTAAAAAAATATTACTATGAAATAAAACAGAGGAAGCAATTGACAGGAAGTACACGATGAAATAATAGCTTAGAAGATCTGTATTAAATATGGCATAAAGGGAAAACTTCTGTAGTAGTTAGTATAAATTAAGCCTAGTACCAAAGGAATGCGGATTAAATATAATCCAACTCCTAAAAGATATTATTATTGCTGAAGTGTATAGAAGAGCAAACAAGTTTTTCTGTTTCTCATAGAAGATCATAAATACAGACAAGGGAGATTTCTCAGATTTAAGCTCCCAATTAAAAAAAAAAAAACTACAGTGAAAGGCTCTAGTATGTCATTATAACAATTGAAGAAGAGACAAGCTTCATTTCTTAAGTTACGATCTAGGGTTTAGCAGAGTTTTCATCCCAATCTTAAAGCAGTGGGGTCTGCCTCTGCATTTCAATTCTTCAGCACAGCTGATGGGAATTGATGGCATTGCCTGCCATGTTCCATTCTTAATGAACAAGGGTTGAAAATACTGTCACAGCAAGTTTCAGATCATTGGCCTTCATAGAAAATCTCTTTGGGTTTTAGGTAAATATTTGAATGACATATGCCTTATATTCTACATTTTGCCACTGAAGGTCTCTACTAAATAAACTAGATTAAAAACTAGATAAAATATAAATGTTTAAGCTTCACCAAGTTTGGGTCTAACTTTAGTAGAAGTTTGTCTCTCATGTGTAAAGATACTTTTCAACAGAGACAGGTTAAGTCAATTTAGGAATTTATTTCGTGTTGGGTTATTTCTGCATTTATAAATTTCAATAATGAGATCAGAAGAGACTATTTCTGCGTTAATCTTCATATTTGAATGGCGTCAATATGTTCTAAATATTATGCATCACATAATTGATTTGACTGTAAAAAGTTTAGAAAGATTCACATACAATACTTTAATATATATTTAAGCCTAATCTGCCTGTCTGTTTTGCTTTTCTTATTGCTGTTGTTTCAATTGTTTGTTTGACAGCATCTTACTTCTTGTCCAGGTTTAATTGAACTTAAAATTCTTCTGTAATTGATTTCTCAGTCCCAGAATTATAGTCACTAATTACCACACTCTGATTGATTTGAAAGTTTTTATTCTAAATGTATCACAATTAATATCTTATCTTTGAAATAATTGTAAAAAATGTTATTTCATGTATTGCTTTTGTTTGTGAAACAAGGCATCCATTTTATAATTGAATTAGCATCGACTTGATCATGTAAGGAACAAATTTTGATCTGTCTTAAATTTTATTTTGCAATGTTTGGTTGATAGATCTTAGGAAGGCGAGGAGTAACTAGGATTAGTAAAGGGAGTAGGGAGGAGAAACTATAATTAGGATATGCTTTAGGAGAAAAGAATCTATTTTCAGTAAAAAAGGAAAAGAAGGGTAAAATGGTAATAATGCACACTTTCTAGAATTACCAAGAAGCACCCTTCAAAGTTAATGAACACTTCAAAGGATAAAGGAGTTGGATGATCAAATACTTCCAAATGTGAAATCAGAGAGAGAGAGAGAGAGAGAATGGCTAGCTTCCTTAAATGACAATGTATAATAACTCTACTTTCAAGAAGTTGTGGAGAAAGATGATTTTCTGACTTTGAATATCTGTCATTGTAGCATATTTATGTAGTAAACAAAAATGTGATAAAGATGGTCCTTTAGTCACAATCACGTCCTGCTCTTCCTGAGGATCTGAGTTTGGTTCCAGCTTCCATGTAAGGATGCTCACGGGCATAAAATAATAATAATAATGATAATAATAATAAATAATGATAAACTAAATTGAGTCAATCAATACTTTTTCTTTGACATAAATGTAAATAATGTTACTTTCTGTATTGTTTCTGTTGTGAAACAAGGCAATAGTTTATAACTGAATTTGCATTTACTTCGATCACATGAGGAACAAAATTTTCCATTCAGATTAAATCTAATAATCACAAAAACTTTCCTCTTTTTTTTTTCTAATGGAAGTTGAATTGCGAGTTTCATTTTACCTTATATTGTTATATGTACAGTTTGGACTTTTAGTTTCTAATCATTTCACACTATCTTATTTCCCTTTCCACAGTTAATAAGAAGATTACTTCCAAAAAATCCCTGAGTTTTATAAAGAGTTTTCTCACTAAAAATATTGTTAAAAGTCATATGCTCTTTTTCTTAGAAAATGGAAAACATGGAATATACATATCTAATTCTTATCCCAATTTTTAAAATAAACTATTCAAAACCAAATGAATCATTTACAAAGCTATTAAAACTATAATTAAAGTGTTCCCATGATTATGGGAATCTCATGCCACACTTCACCTGGAATAGAATTCTCACTTTATACAGCTGTCATTATCAGTAGTCATGTGAACGGTGCCTGATGCAACGATGCTCCTGAGCTGGTTGTGTTTACATGGGAACTGCTGCCTAAATTAATAGATATATATATTGCAAAATGCATGTATAACACTCAGGCAAATGTATGCATCATTTCGTTTACGTTACTCTCAGTTCTCAGTTGACTATACATGAGTGTGAACAGGATGATCCTTATTTTCTCAAGTCGTCTGACTTTGGATGGTAACTGAAACCATCTGCTCATTTTCTCTGTTTACATGCCTGCTTTTGTATATGCCTTTTTCATTTACTTTCCTGAATTATCAGAACTATAGGCCAGCATAGATATTATTGATATGTCCATTGAGTTTAGAGGAGTTAATTCACCACGTTCATTTTTAAGGGGGCACCTTAGATTCAAATTGAGTTGGATGCCCAAGATCTTGTATTGGTTCACCACAAAATAACACTTTGGGTATTTTTATGAACATTATCTTGGTTGATGATATGTATGTAATGACAGTGAGATTAAGTTAGTATTTGAATTATTCTAATAGTAGTTTAATTTCCATACAGAAGCAAGGATGGCAGGGACCACTTTATAAAAATGATGAACTTCATATTTTATATGGTCTTTAACGTCATAACCAACCCCTCTACATCTGTCACTCTGGCCATCTTTATTTTATATCCTTGGCATGACCAAACATATTTGAACATGGACTGAGGCTGAAAAGACTTTCATATGTACTTCCAGATGAGTCAGGTTATTCTTGTTAATACGTGAGTGAGATAATGTGGCCAGAACCTCAGGATCATTTTATTGCCTTTCTTCTATTAACTCTTTTTTACCAAAGATATTACCAAGTTTTGTGGATTATATCAGTACAGATTTATTAGCCTAAGTTCATGTGGGAGAGCTCAGATCATTTGAATCAGGATTGTACAAGCCTGCATGTGAGGTATCAGGTTCTGCTTCCTCCCTTTCTTTTACATGCATAACTATAAAGCAAGATTGCATAAATACTAGCTTTTCCAAAAAGTTGGTCACTTTAAAGGAATCTATGAATACAACTCTGGTGTCATCATACCTCCAATTATTTTTTAAAAAGTAAGAATACACTTTTTTGTGCATTTTCCCTAAAGTATTATGAGATGGAGGTTCTACAAATTATTTCTAATAAGAGATTGATTTTTGTGCCTTCAGTGTTTACAATATTTTACACAGATGTGTCTATGAAAAATTTAAGCATAATCGCTGCATCTTAATTCTGCAATAAAGAATCAAGTTTCAATTCCCAATACCATCATCTATTAAATTGGAAATCACCTAAAATAGAAATTGTAATATAAGCATTTTATAAAAATAATAATATAATATTACAGTAAATACTTGATGATTACAATAGTATAGTTCTTTGTTCTCTATTTTGTTCAAAAAAAACATTAGCATTTCGTTATTGCCACAGACTGTCTACACACACTAATATTATTGCCCTAAAAATTACTAGAGCTTCCTTATTTTTCTTTTATTACTCAGTATATATTGAGACAAATCTATTTTCTACACTTAAGTGTTATGAAATATAAATTCCAATTGAGCTTTGCATTTTCATACATGAAATATCCATAGGCTCAGTGCAAATGTAGAAATGCTTAGCTTGTCAGAAATTTCTTCATGACCTCTAGAAAACGTCAGTAGACCTTTTTATTGCATGCTCTTTTAGTCCTAAAGGTTGAAAATATTCTTGCAACTCCTGGCCTGGTCCTTATTTCTATCTAGTTTTAGAACTCTTTACTAGGTGTTGCGATAGTTTCTACTAATTTGTTAATCTTGTTGAAATTGAAGCATCAGACTGCAGTTGCAGTTCATTGGAGAATGCTTGCCTAGAATGCACAAAAGTCGACGTTTCTTCATCACAAAAGAGAGGCATTATATTTGCATTTATATAAAACTATCTTGACTGAATTTCATAATAATGTATTTGTATTTAAAATACCCTTAATACTTTATGTAGTAATGAGTGAAAAATATCACTTGCAGCAACACACATCTCTTTTATCTAGTCCCTGTCCTAGAAGTAAAATAAAAATTCTTTACAATCCTAATCATTGACAGTATTTCCTTTTTCTAGCCAGGAAGGATATTATATTCTTCTTTTAGTATGATAATCCTATTTATTTTGTTGTCATCACCCAAGAAAAACCCAATAAGAATAGACACAGGACAAAGTTGTGATGTCAAGGTCAGTTGAAAACAGAAGGAAGTGTATTTGGTAACAATAAATAAACACATCAATCATAAAGCCTTTTGTTTGCCTTTAAATTGTATATATTAAATTATAAACCATGAATATAATAGTGTTAGGAGGTAGATCCCCTATAAGATGGTGAGAAAATGAGAACAAAAACTAAGGACTGAAATTAGTGTCCTCGTAAGAGAGGACACAGAGTGCTTCTTTACCTCAGGCAAAGTGTGGGATATACAGAGGCAATGACTGTGTCTCTTTGGGAAGGGTTTCACCACATTATCTGTGAGAGCTTTACGTTCTCCAGACTGAGAAAATCTAAGAAATAAAGGTATCATAGTTTAAGGTTTGTGGAATTCTGCTCTAACATCTTAAAGTGATTAAGGTAGAATATGTTCAAGTATATATGAATGAAAAAAATCATAGCTTGGGTTGACGACATATTAAGGAAGACTGAAAAAAAGAGAGAACACAAATAGATAATGTGCAAGTAGTCCCATTTCATGGCCTTTAGATGAAATATTAGGGTTAGGGTTATATAGGAACCTTTACATTCTATTGTTCAGAACAGTACTATACTTGGAGTCAAGGAATTCATTGCTACATCTGAGTTAAGAGTAAGGTTATAATGGATGTAGTTCAATGTGACTCTGTAGTTATGAATGAGTTAAGAATCAATATAAAGACAGCAGGTCTAGAGCATGTGGGCATTTGAACCAAGCTGTAATTTTTCTCATAAAGAAGTTGAGTATCTTTAATCTCTGCAAGACTTCAGTGTATCAAAGGATACAAAATACAATTAAAACACAGAGGCCTCTCCCTCAGTTAAATTAGCAAGAGGTCTGGTGGAGGACATATCAAAGTGTCCCTTTTAGGGTGAAGATTGTAAGTTTGTCTCACTGGAGCCCTGCTAGAATCTCAATGTTGCTGAACAGTCAGTTTCTTGAGGTCCTAGACACAGAACATACTTTTTGTATGTTGGCCACTGCCCACTTTCATTGTGCCCTGACTAATTGCCCATTTTCAGTAGGCGTGGAGAATGAATCTCAGCTATGGTCCATATCGCCTGGTAAGTTGTTCTTCCCTTTGCAGTGTATGCTTCAGCACATCTCATTTGACACATTGTTTACAGCTGTCACAGACGTGCATAGATGTTTTTCAGGATTTTGTCATCACAATCTTTCTGGTACATAGTCACTACCTTACTAAGAAACATCTTTTGCCTTGCTACAGCTATCAAAGATTAAATGGTCAAATTGCCTAATAGCCTTAATTGTTCAGTTGGTACAGAAATGTCAATGTGCATATTGTTAAATAAAATGAATGATATCTAGCAAGATTAAGAAAATAATACAGGAAAATAAGAAATTTCAAAGTAATTCCCTTGAAAAGAGGTTACATGAGTCATAAACATTTAGTTTAGGAGATACTGTAGGCAAATATGCAATTAAATATAAGCACACAATTAACAGCTTGAAAATCCTTACAAAACTTGAACATTTATAGATTGTTACAGTTAATAGTTTAACAAAGTAGCCTCCTCAAGGAGGCTATTAGCATAACAAAACATGAATCTTTAATTGTATTTTGAATCCCATCACCAAGTGTATACATTTGAAAGATGGTTTACCATATTAATTAAATCACTTTCTTCTTCTCAAGGCATGTTAGCACAAAACTTATACTTAAACATATTTTCTTATCCACTTCATTTCATTAGATTAGTTTTTCCCTGGAAAGCCACTCAAAACAGAGGGCCTTGTTTTTTTGAGTTAGTGAGTGTAAGTTATGTTCAAATACTAAACAAACAATCAGATAATCACAGAAAACATTTTTCAGTTCTCTAATTGAAAGAATGATTGCGTAAATGAAAGTTTATTGCTAAGTGCTTTATCTCAGATATAGATTTGGCATTAATTTTAATGAAAAGTTTATA
The DNA here is from genome assembly GCA_001685075.1 of Bramus lutescens. Taxonomy (NCBI): domain Eukaryota; kingdom Metazoa; phylum Chordata; class Mammalia; order Rodentia; family Cricetidae; genus Bramus; species Bramus lutescens. The sequence goes on along the minus strand of LOEQ01004720.1, from coordinate 26,317 downwards.
GAATTACACTATAAATTCACTTCTGCTGGGTATTGCCTGCCCCCGAAGTAAATAAAACCACTTAAAGCCCTGTAAAGGCTGTTTTACACAGTAACTAACAATTACTGATATGAAATTCATTGTGAGTGTAATGGTCAAAATATTTAACCCAAGGTATAGTAAACTTTGTGGTTTTGTTATTGCTTTAAATTGGGCATTGACTCACTTACAGGACATAAAATATTTCTGTAATCAGGTGCTACTGGATTTTTCACTGCTTTATTACTGAAGTTTATTGTTCAATCAAAAAAGCATATATTTTAGTGCCTGTGTTGACAGGAAGTAATTCCAAATCCTTCATGCTGAAATCCCTCTTCCTATTTCTCCTTCTGCCCTTTGCAAAAGAAAGAGAATAGTCAGCAGCTTCAGTATTTTCTTAATTCATTTTCATGCCTTATGTTGTATAATGTAGAACATTACTAAATACACTTATACAAAATTTGATGACTTTAAAATAACATAAAAATCAATTTAAAATACATGCATTGCAGTTTTGTGCAAGTTATACCTTTTGAAAACTACTGATTTTGCTTAGTACTTGGAAAAGAAAAAAACTAATTTAACAGAAGTCGATTGAACATAAGATTCTTGTCCCTCTCTATTATTAAATGAGGAATAAATATTCTTCTTTAGCTAATTTCATTAACTTTTATTTTAAATCTATTTTGTCTATCATTAAGTTGCACCTGCTTCTTGTACTTCTCATTTGCTTGGATACATTTGCTATCTTTTCATTGTAAGGTGGTTCATATCTCTGTAGCAAAATGAGTTCCTGAAATATGACTAAAAGATATATTTTGTTTCTTAATTTAATTAATCTGTATCTTTTTACTAGATAGTTGAAGCAATTACTATTTAAAGTTATTATTAAAAGGAGTGAGCTGACTGCTAGTATTTTGTTCTTCTTTTTCCTGTTTGTATTCTTAGTCCTATTGTGTGTTTCCGTGATCTCCTGGATATACTTAATCCTTTCTTAATTCCAATTATAGATATTTGAGTGACAGATGCTGTCATTCAAATTACTAAACACAGAACACAATGGCAAGCATTTCAGATGTCCCATATCTTTACTAGGAGGTTAATGTATCTAGGAGGTTGGGAAAAGATATGGTATTTGGAGGACAAAACACCATATTACTGGATAATACTATAAATGACTTGGTATGTGTCCTCCAATTTAGACAATATATATTCTTGTTCTCACTACCTAAATAAAAAAAGCAACAAAGAACAGTATCAAGGAAATAGAAAGAAGGAGCACTTTACCATTATTATTTTCCTAAATAGGCATAGTATCAAACTGACTTCTACTCACTGATCAATATATCCATATATTAGTACAGCTTTCAACCATCAGAAAAGCTTGTTCATTTGACAAAGAAATCTACAACAAGCCAAGGTTCAGAGAATATGCATACTGTGGAGTACTTAGCCTTAGGTGGGGCCGTTAGATCATACCCCATTCACAGGAGGCTCGAGAATCATTGTGGAAGAGAGGTAAGCAGAGACACAAGAAAACAGGGTTTTCCAGGACATTTTAAGGAGCTGGTCAAGGAGCTGACAATGATTATAAGAACAGTAAGAAACTTGTTCAGTCTCAAACCAGAAAACATCGTAACACGGTGTAGTGCTGTGATTATGCAATCTCATGTCTACCTGAGTTGCTGAGGGGTATTAGCAGCTAAAAGCTGTTGTAAAGGAAGAGTCGGTTTTACTTAAGGGTGTGGCTCCTGGTGAGCCAACCTTGCTCCAGTGAATGAGTATAACAGTGTCACAAACTAACCCTTTTGGTGCTTTGTTTTGTTTAAGAGGGTTCTATCTTGGTTTCATTTTTGCTTGTTCTTTAGGTGCACTTTGACTCTTAAAGGGAGTATTGTCAGCAAAGATGGAAAATTTTCATTTAAATTATATGTGCGTATTTATACACAGATTGATGTACATTATAGGATTTTTAGACATTAGTTGTTAATAGTATGATTAATTATTATATTTTCAGTCATCCTTACTTCAATTTGACACTCAACATTCCTAGTTTTGTATTTATCTCTCTCCCTGCTTTCCAATAGTGGGATGGTGTTGATCTGTGGACAGCTGCTTGAGGCAATTTAAAACATGGGAGAAAGCTTTTGGGGTATAGAAACTACTCCCTTCCACAATTGCTAGGATCTTCGAGATATATATTTACCAACCTTTGTAACTTAAGTGACATCAGTGTCTTGTAAAACAAATATCCATAAAAAATGTTCAAATTAAACTGAAAACTAAAAAAATCCAAAAAGACACAAAATTGGGTGTATGTGGAAGGAGACATAGATCTGAGGGATTTGGGGTAGATGGCAGGCAAAATAGTTCAATGTATGTTGTATAAATTTTTTAAAAAAAGAATATAAATAACTTTTTAAAAATAGAGATGGTCTTAAAAGCCATGTACTTTGGATCTCAAAATGAGCATATTTTGTTCTTCTTTTGTGTGATTATACCTAGTAAAGCACTGTGTCAAACTATGAACCTTCTTTCTTTACCATTGGGATAGGAGGCAACAATGAGGATTTCAGTATCATTTGCAGAGATAATACAAGCTGATGTTCTTCCCAGTTGGCTGAGGTTAACCAGAACTTCTAGAAGAGGATGAGGAAACTGAAATATCTCATTTAGACAAAGTATCTAAATAATTACCTTGTTCATAGGAAATACAAGTTTATTTTTTAAAGTATCTTGTACATGCTTTAAATGAATAGATTCTGCACAATCCCTTAACATCCTGTTTACTCCAATAATTTCAATCTCCTAAGGAGATGGGATGATCCAAACACATTAAAAAATAAGGTAAAATGGCCAAAATTAATACAAATATAGGAGTTGCTTTTCTGCTTCTACCATATAGATCCCAGGGAACTTCAGCTGTCAGGCTTGGCTGCAAGCCTCTTTGGTTTACTGAGACAGCTGGTCTTTTTTAAATATGCTTTCTTGTCTTTTATTTTTCACCATTGCAAGCTTTGTGTGTGCATGTGTGTATGTGTGTGTGTGTGCATATGCATGCATGAGTGTGTGATTTGAAACAAAATAACAGGTTGGCCAGTCTGGTATTAAACACATTTGATAATGGAAGATGACCTGAATTTTATTATCTCCTGCCATAACTTTCCAAGTGATGGTGGCCCAATTGTTTGAAAGACTTTGAAGCCAAATAGAACCTGTTTAGGGAAATAAAATTTTCTAATTCCTTGGCACAATTGTTTTAAATTATGAGTTGCAAAAGACTCATCAAGAGATTTGAATGTGTCAGCATAAAATGTTCATAACAGTCCAATTGGTCCATATATGTTCATTGGAGTTTTTAGTGAACACTAGACATTTTCCCATATGATAGCTAGGATCTTATTTTTTAAAATGTTTTAATAATTTTTATTCTTTTAAAATGAAGAGTTCTTTACCTTGCTTGCACGTCTATTACCATTTATGTGCAGTGCCCACAGAGGATAAGAGCAAGTCTTCAAATCTTTTGGAGCTGTAATTATTTAATTCACCATGTGTGTTCTGACAATCAAATATGGGTTTTCTAAAGGAGGAGTCAGTGCTCTTAATGACTGAGCCATTTCTCCAGCCTCAGATTTCTTGTTTTTCATGGAGTCATCTAAACTGAAATTGATCAATTATTTTATTTAAAAAAATTGATGCTTACCTTAGTTTCATTTATCTTACTGTGATAAAAAAAACACTGAAATAATTTAGGGAATAAAGAGCTTATTCTGCTTACAATTCCAGGTGATGGTCCTTCAGTGAGCGGAACTCAAGGCAGGAACTTGATGCAAATCACAGCACTCACACAGTCAAAACCGCAGATAAATAAATGTATGGATGCTCTTTGATAGCTTGTTTACTTTATTGCTCATGCTCAACTCAGATTCTCCATTCTCATTGAGGATCCTCAGACTAAGGAATGGTGCTACCCATTAGGGGCTGGATCTTCCCGTATCAATTGACTCAATTAATTCAGTACCGTCAGTCCAATCCTGTATAGACATTCCTTCATTGAAATTCTCATCTGAGGACATTCTAGGTTCTGTGAGGTTGTGAATTAAAGCTAATTATCACATTTTTGTGAGAATATTTTTATTATTTCTTTTTATGTTTTATTTCACTGACTATAGTCAACTTATTTTTTTCTTTTTTGAATGTTACGTACTTTGTGAACATATGCACTAATATATGATTTCTTCAGGAGTGTCAGAGCAGTTAGTGTTTGCTCATTATTATCAGCATCATTATTTTCTAATACATCATTAAATTCATTTCAAAAATTATATATATATATATATATATATATGTATATGTCACTGATTTTGTATAGCTTGTTTTTCACTTATCTTCATGTTTATGTTTTTCTTTTCAATTATGATAGATATTTATAATAGTTATTTGAAAACTTGTTTTTATGATTTGCATTATATCAGTCATTTTTTAAGTAACTGGCTTATTTTCTGGGTGCTACATGCTGCAATATTTATTGTTGCTTGATATGTGCATAACATATTACTAATTTTTGTCGGTTCTTTTAAAGAGTATTGATTTACTTTTGGTGGGTCTAATTTCTACATTTAAAATGGATGAAGTTATATGGAACTAGTCATAGTCTTAAATTCGGGAGTCCTTTAGTAGTATTTCTGGACAGTGAGCCTTCACAGTTATCTAGTACTATTCCCAGCGCTGAGACAAGGCTATACCCCAAAATTTATACAGTGTTCTTCTTTCTTTATTGTATTAGCTCAGGCACAGCTTAGTTCTGAACTGTCATGATAATTTTCATTTACTAATAGTTGTTCTTGGCACAACTTTGCGAGGTTTTAACCTGCATAAAATAACTCTCCAGCAGTGGATTAAAGAGAGACTCCAGGGGAGATTTGGGGAATTTTTTTTTGCTGCATTACCTTGTTTTGATAGACAGTAGACCCAATGTTTCCTCTTCCCCTCATTCACCAAACATTGATCTTTGCCATTAGAACTATAAGACCTTAAGTTTCCTCTCCCTAAGTGCAGATTCTCATTCTGGAATCATAGTGCATTATGTATGGCTAACTGATGTCTGAGTGCAGTTATTTCGTATGTTTTGCCCTTTTTCTGGTGCATTAAAGGGAAGAGTTTTCAAGTATTATCATTTCTTTTCCAGCTGAATCCAGAAGGCCCTTCACTCAGAGATTTTGCAAACTAATCTGTCTCGGTCTCTGTGTCTCTCTCTGTCTCTCTATCTCCCTCTATTCTGTGTGTCCAATGTGTGTGTAATTACATGCATTATAAACAAAAATTACTCGTTACAGATTCACTGTTATTATCACCTCTTCATTACTTTTTATTTAATACAATTGATCACACTTTCCCTTTTACACAGAATTTCCCTTTTCATAATCTTTGAAAGGGCAAGCTGAAAGCCAAGGTTAAATCAGCTCTTCACTGCTTTCTTTGAGTTAAGAGTCTTTAACATTTTCTTCATTATGAATTCAGCTCCTAGAGAAATAAACATATTTTGATTGATCTTCTACTTAAAATTTCAAATGATTTCTCACTTCAACATTTATCTCCCTGACATTTAATACTGTTTAAATGTGGGCATTTATCTCCCTAAGCTAATATGTCTTTGGTTACAACATGCAATTTACTTGTCTAAAAGAGGAATCCTAATATATTTTGATTTATTTATCACATAGTACTTTCTTCTTCATGGGTTTTCTTGTTAAAATACTATTTTCCTTGAAATCAGTAGATCATCAAGCAAATCCACGAGATTCAGGTAGAGTCATATTTTACACAGAAAACATGTAGTTTGTGCATGTTGTCTGTTGACTGGCATGTCAGTCCTTTGGTGCAGGTTTATCTAGTATAAGAGAAAGGATTCTGCTCTTAACATGTGACTCTGAATGCAACACATTGTATCCTGAAAGAGCAACTCTAAGTTTTGCTGGAACTTGCCACTTTAGATATTAAAATTCAGAGTGATGTTAATTATTTTTTCTACTACCTGTTAGTATCATCTGAAAACTCTTTCTGATCCTTTTATACCATTTCAGCACTTTTCTAGCATAAAGATACAGCTTTTCTCCCAAGTTTTATTCCATTTCAAAATGATGAAATCAGGGAAGTAAATGCTGTTTATATAGCATTGACTTCCATTATGATGACTTTCCATCAGTAATTTTCACAAACATCCTCATTTACTCTTCCACTTGCTGTGAAAACTACTAAAATGGTCATTTATTCCCTTAGTCACTACCAGTAATCTAGGCAATGTGTCTTTTCCAACTGCCAATAATACTGATTTATAGGTCCTGTTGGGTGTTTTCCTTGTTACAATCAAATGGCAATTTTATTTCCACTGAGCAGTAACTTGCTGAAATTAATAGAATTTGTTTATATGTAATCTTGACTAGAACAATATGAGCTTTAGGTAATAGAAAAAATGAATATTTGTTTTAAAGCCTCCATGCAGATAGATTAAGTGTTTTGTTTTTTTTTTTTAGTTTAAGACTTCCTCTATCATTAACCAGAAAATCAATTAATCTTTTCATGTGGAAGTGAGACCTGTTAGTAGGACAAATGATGAGTTTGTGTAGTGCTGGATTTAAGATCATATTACTTGTAATCAAATGATATCTTCGAAAAAAAACAATTTAAGCAGTACAGTCACCTAGCAACTATGTGATGGAGTCATTTCACCACATGTGAAAAAAACACAAATGTTTCACATTGATCACTACTACAAATATTAGAAAGTGATCATTAGTTACATGAAAGTGTTTCCCAGGAGTGTTTAAAACTCAGAAATAATTTTAATAAGAAATTATAGTCCCAAAAACATCATTGCTTTCCATAGAATAAAATTAACTGAAACCAATTCTTTTAAAATCTAATATTATGCATAACTGTAAAGCTAATTTTATTCGAAGTAAACTAAACTAAGCATTTCTACTGATTCTTTCACCTCTACTAGCATTCTTTATACTATGAAGTGTTAAAAATGATTTTTCCTTAATTAAATACTTGTATAGAGACTCAGAAAATATTCCTTTATTTGTCATATTGTAATCCACTTTCTGTTTTCTCTAACCTCTAACACAGAATGAGTAATTGGAAAGATTAATTGGAAAGGTCATCAAAAGCAAATTACCTGCCAATCTTTCTTCCTTGTCATTTAACCAGGAAAAAAATTTTTCTTGTACCTTGTAACTGAATACCTTGGGGCATGTATGTATTGGATTTTATGTCAGGTCATGTGAGGCTCATAATGGACTTTGAGCTGCACAGTGCTGACATGACAGAGAATGCAACTTTGAGTCATTAAATTAGTTTTCTGTCATCTAGGCTCATACTAAATGACACTTGTTTTTTCAAAGTCTTTAAATGATTGATGGTCCAATATTTTAAAATACTAAAAAAGAATCCATAACTACTCAAGTTAACCACATGTATCAGTAATAACAAATTCTCTGTCGCTCTTTCCTGCCTGTTTCAGTAAACCCTGTAAATCTGTTATTGGTAAGTTACATATATATGTTTATATATAGGAAAAATATTTGCTTTATAAACCGTGTAATCAAATGCATATTTAGATTATGTATTAAATATAAACTTATAGTGATTTATACCATACATGTTTGGTACTATAAAACAATCCACAAAACCTAAAACATCACTTTAATATAACTTAATTTTTTAAATTATTTAAATTTATTTTGTATACCAACCATAGTTTCCCCTCCCTCCTCTCCTCCCGTTCACTCCCCCCACCTCTTTTCTACCTCTCCTTCTCCTCCTCAGAACGAATAAGGCCTCTCATGGGGAGTCAACAAAGTCTGCCATATCTAGTTGAGGCAAGCTCCTCCCTGCTGTACCAAGACTAGGCAAGGCATCCCACCACAGGGAATGGGTTCCAAAAAGTCAGCTCATTCTGGTCCCACTGCTAGGGGCCCTGCAAACAGAACCTGGTCCCAGTGATAGAGACCCCACAAACAGACCACGCTACACAACTGTCACCCACATGCAGCCGGCCTAGATCTCAGTCTATAGTCCGTGGTCTCCCACAACTCAGATCTGCTGTCTCTGTGGGTTCTCCGCACATCATGATCTTGACACCCTTACTCATATAGTCCCTTCTCCGTCTCTTCAAATGGACTCTGGAAGTTTGCTCCAGTGCTTGGCAATTAATCTGTGCATCTGTTTCCACCAGTTGCTGAATAAAGGTTCTGTGGTGACAATTAAGGTACTCAACAATCTGATTGCAGCAGAAGGTCCGTTCAGGCACCCTCTCTACTATTGCTAGGAGTCCATTCCTGGGAATTTCCCTGATGTCTGATTCCTCTCTAATCCCATAATGGTCCCCTTTACCAAGATATCTCTTTTATTGGTCTCCCTCTCCATCCTTCCCCCAGTTCAACCATCCCAATCCCTTTTGTTCCATCTCCCATTCCCATCAATCTATCCCCCCTTGTCCTGAGTTTACCATCTGTTTCCCCTTCAAAATTGTAAGGAGATTCATATACAATACATTCTAACTGTAATATTTCCTCACACACTCCTCCTAGCTCACTCTACCTCCTCTCTAGATCAGATCCACTCCCTCTCCTTTTCCCTTTGAAAAGAGTTCTCCAAATAATTACAGCCAAAGAAGATAAAACAACATACTACATACAAAACAAGGTAAAAGCACTCACATAGAGGCTGGATAAGGAAACCCAATGGGAGGGAAACAATCTAAAAAGCAGTTACTGATACCCCCTCCCCCTTTTTCAAAGTCTCTAAATAATGCAGAATTGTCTGGCTCCTCAGCAGATAGGGTTGAGGCAGATCCAATCCTGCTGGTCTCTCCCTGTGGCTTAGCAGGATGGTAAGCTTCAAGACCCAGACCTTACCCCTAGCCACAGGGGAGAAACACACTGAGTTGGGAGTCTGCTGAAGCAGGATCTTGTTTAATTGTACCAGGCTGGAATTTATATAGGGTTTTGATGGGGGTGGGAGTCTTGGGATGTGATTAGGTGGAGTAAGGAAAAGGGGCCAAAAATATTCTGCCATATTAGTGGTGGCTGGTTAGAAGCAGGTTTAGGTCGGGCTGTGCTGAGTAACTCATATGCGGAAGTCATGGCCAAAGACAGGTCTCCAAACCCAAATTAGGCTCAGGAAGTTACACTGGGACTCACGCCTAGGCTTTGGGAGGCCCAACACAGAATAGTATTTACATACTAGTTACATTAACTCTGAACCCTGAAATAGCATTAAATATTAGAAAAATTAGAGAAGTTTCATTCTGTATATCATTTAATAAAAGAGGAACGAGCCTGTGTCAGTTTTGGCATTCAGAGAGGTAGATTTTCTGTAGATAGATTAGGATGTTTGAAATTCTAAGTAGTTTCTTTTCTTTGTTAACACTGTTTGTTATAATTAACTACTTTTTAATATTGACACTACTTTGCTTTGGAAAAACACGTGTGTCCCTGTTTCACATAAAACATAAGCAAATGGGCGTTCTGTCTTAGTACCGAGAAAAACAGTTGCTTTAAAGTGTCATAGAGAAAAGTGTAGGAAAGAACTTTCTGCGGCAGGCACCCACATTACCACTTCTGAGAAGGCGGCATGATCATCTTTACAATTTTCATAAGAGAAAACTGTAAATACTAATAAAAGAACTAGCTTGCTATCATGATCTTCTCAGTGAACTTCTATATTTAACGGTCCCTAGCTGTGATGAGTCTATTTCTGATTTTATAAATGGCTGAGAAGGAAAGAACAGCTACTGCCATAGCCATTTCCTTCTCTGATTGCACAGCAGTGCCACCTAGTGTCACAACAGTTACTGAGTTCTGGCTGCTTTCTGAAAGATGTTACCATGTCCCTGCACAGTTCGTTGACTCTTCAAGGTTCTGCTCCACAACAAACATGCAGGACAGCCTGACATGACCTAACAGCATGGGAAAGGCTGCCCAATTAGGCTTTAGAAATTTGGAATTTCATATTTTATAGGAAGTAATTTAAATTAAATTTTATTTAAAAAGTAACAAGTTACTTTTACCAAGGCAAGAGAATTAAAAGAAGAAAAAAATAGAATGAATTTTTATGCCTTCAACTCAATATTTCATTGAATAACATTTTGTTTTGTTTTAGAACAATCAAAAATACAGCAAAAAATAATCTTTGATGTTCAGACATCAAAAGAATCATAGATTTCTAGTGAAAATGGGGAAAAAAGCAAAGATAATTGTAATAAAAGTATTCTCTGGGATTAAATATTTTAATCGATATTATTGTTAATTTATGCCTTGTGATAAGAATATTTATAAATTTTAATGTAACTACATCCATCTTTGATGAGTTAAAATATGAAATGTATGAAATGTTCTTATGAATTCAGTGATATTCAGACAAAGTTAGTTAATTCATTGGGATTGTCAGTCTCTATTTTGTAGATGATTTATGTAAGTACTCTTTTCAGTTATGTGATTTTTATCCTTTGGAAAGCCAGAGTAATTATACTAGTGCTCTAAAGAGATGCTTTATTAATTTTTGCATAGGAAGTAGAACAGCATTTTTTAATGGCAGCCTACTCTTGAATGGGAAGCGAGTAGTAGCAAGAAAAAGTGAGAGGGGCATAGGGAGAATTACGTCGCAGTGAAGACAGAGGGGATAGACGACAGTGTCTTAATGTCTGCAACCCACTGTCACATTTTTCCATGTTTTTGTAATACATCCATATTTACCATTACTAGAAGCTTGACTGTGAAATAATAGCCTGAACAAGCATTTCTAATACCAACACAACATTAGGATGCTTCTGTGGAAAGAACATTGCTCGGTAGTAAAAACCTCGGCTGCAGGCATCACCCACAGGACTGTGCCTGGCTCCTTCTGTCCTGATGGAAATCCTCAGGCACAGATAGAGTCCTTTTTAACTCAACCTGAAATTGGAAAAAAACAGATTTAAAATTCACTTCTAAAGTTAGATGCATCTGTTTGTTACCTGTTACGTTCCTAGACACAATATGTACCACAAAAAGTTGTCTTCAAGATTAGCTGAAAAATATAGGTTTTGATCACTGCAATCATGCTACAAAGTAAAATTATTATATTTAGAAATTGGAGATGATTCCACCACTTCATAGTAGACAAAAATCAAAACTCAAACATAAGGCTTAAAATTAGTATATATACAGAAGGAATACAAAATTCCTTTAACAAAATTCTGTTGCTAGCTATATATATTTAATAAAACCACTTTTTTTGCTTTCTTCCTTGATAGAGTGAGGTAAGGATGTGAACTATCTATGAATTTGTTCTTTAGTCATTAAGGAACATGAAGTTCAGAAGTGTAAATATTACATATTTATTTCTCCACATTGCAGAAATGTCAGTCTGAAATAAGTAGTTGGAAGAAGATTTTATTAAGGAAGATATTGGCACTTTTGTCACAGGAATGAGAAGATTATGAATTATTCAAATCTTTAAAAATTAGTATTCACAAGGAGGCATAAATAAAATAAAATTATTACAGGTTGAAAAAGCAGCATTTGATGGAACCATGGATGTGTGGGAGGTCCTTTTGTTTATGTTTTGCATTTATTGGTTAATGAATAAAGAAACTGTCTTGGCCGGCTGATAGGGCAGAATTTAGGTAGTCGGGGAAAACTGGACTAAATGCTGAGGAAAGGAAGACGGAGAGAGAGAGAGAGAGAGAGAGA
>LOEQ01004720.1:0-14516 GCA_001685075.1 Bramus lutescens | reverse complement strand
AAACTTTGCTGGTAGGTCACGACCTCGTGGTGATATACAGATTAATAGAAATGGATTAAATTAATATTAGAGTTAGCCAATAAGAAACTAGAGCTAATAGGCCAAGCAGTGATCTAATTAATATAGTTTCTGTGTGATTATTTCCGGTCTAAGTTAGTCCAGTGGCCAGAAACCAAACTAGCGGCCTCCTCCAACACATGAATTAGCATGACATAATCTATAGACTAATTTATGAAGATACTGAGATTGAGAAACATTTAGGAAAATCCATAAAATAAACATTGGGCTTAGTTCCAGTCATAGTAAACAATGAGGGTTTTCTAGATTATATAGTAATATAGTCTTTAGCAAAAAATATTAGCTGAATACAGTACCAAAAATAATGAGAAGATATGAAAGCATAGTCTTATTACATAGTTCTTTAATTACTTTTTTTATTTAAGCAATTGAAAGCCATGAAACAATTCTGAGTTTAGTAATACCAAAATGAAGATTAAATAATACAAAAACCACCCTAAAACTGGTAAGGAAATGGTAGCTTAAATGTAAATGTTACTTTCATATTTAAAATAATCCATTTACACCAAAAAGAATAAACAATAGTCAGTTACATACATTATGAAAATGCTATCACAGGTTGTCTTCAAACAGAAATAAATGGAATGCATGCAAGAATTCCCAAGGCGCATTCCAGGGATTGGGAAAGAGCACAAACGGAGGTGCTTTTGACAGTGAGTAAAATGTCCCAAATAGATGTCTAAAATAGGGAATGCTCCTAAGATTTTCTCCATTCCTTGGAACAAATATATGTACCTTGACTTCTCTTTAGCGTTGTAGAGACCTCCTGAGTCAATACTCATCTCAAAGCGAAATGATAGAGGAGGCATGTCTCTTGCTAGTATTCCCAGAGCCTATGGAATGAACTGAACTCCAGCAAGAAAACAGCTTCATAAACATGCCCCCAAAGGCACTTCAGTCTCCTGCAACCTAAACTTCTATTTTCAGAATACCTTATGCTTATTCAATTGTCTAACAGAAATCATTTTTATCATGGACATAGCCAGCTTTCTGCTTTTGTCTATTCAAAAATGTCTAATTTCTGAACTTTCTTATGTGTCCATTTTGATCTGTCTCTTGAAAATAGTTATTTTAAGCAAGACATTTTTTTCCAGATGTTTCTGCTCTTAACCTGCTTTCTACATTCTGCAAAGTTTAAATTGTACCAGTTTTAATTGGTTCTTCAGCAACATTATATCTCACGTTACATTATATTCTTGCAGCCAGGTCTTTCTCTTTTGTTCTCAACACAAATTTGCCAAAGTAGCTCATAACAGGTTGTTTTTTTTTTTTGAGATTTTCAAGTCATGCATTTTTTTATCTTTATATTCTTGTGAAGCTATAAGTATGTTATATTTGGTTCCCCTATGATAGCAACTATTATAGAAACAGTTAAAAGTGGGTACACAGGTATTCAGAATTAAACATTGGATCTTTCATTTTTCATTTATCTGCAACTATTTTTCTCAATTCTCATGTTCTTATTTGCCTATTTCAAGAATAGAAATGATACACCTATTCAACCTTTATATGGACTTGTTTTTAAATAATGGATGTCATCATTTCAAGAAAATTATACACACAAAAACATACACATACACACAAACACACAAGTTAGCTTTCTTATTTCAGTGACAAAATACTTGGCAGGAACAACTTAATGGAAAAGGAGTTTCTTTCTGTTCAGAGTTTGAGGGTACAGTTTTTCTGTTTGTTTGTTTTTTCATTTTTGAGACATGGTTTCCCTGTGTAGCTTTGGTGCCTGTCTTGGAACTTGCTCTTGTAGGCCAGGCTGACATTAAACTCACAGAGATCTGCCTGCCTCTGCCGGCAGAATGCTGGGATTAAAGGCGTGTGCCACCACCACCCACCTAGATGCAGTTTATCGTGGAAGGTAGGGCAAGGCAGTAAGAGATTGAGGCAGCTGGTCACTGAAAGAGGCCTGAGGTAATGAAGAGATGAATGACAGTAGCTTGAGGATCTTTTTTTTTCCTTTTTTCTTTCATTTTTTTTTTTGAATGAGATCCCAACTCATGGAATAATTCTGACCAGAGTTAAGGTGAGTCTTCTGACCTTAAATCACTCAGGCTAAGAATTTCCTCACAGAAATGGCTAGAAGTTTGTTTCCAAATTAAATTTCCATTCTGTCAAGTTGACACTATTAACTCTCAGAGAAGTAGTATACAGTATTTAAGAACTAGGACTGATTTAATCATCTTCTGTTGAAAGGTATCTGAGATGCTGCGATGGTTCCCATTTTTTATTTTACGTTTAAGAATTAAAATATCCTGAACAGTCATGTACAGGATTGTATGTGAAAATATTTCTTTTTTGTTTTTTTTTTTGTATTTTACTTTATTTTTAAACAATCTTTTTTTTTTTACTTTACATACAAATCCCAGTTCACTCTCCTTCCTCTCCTCCCACCTCCACCCAACTTCCCCCCACCGAAGTTCCCAACCATTCCTCACAGAGGGTGCGGCTTCCTTTGGGGAGTCAACGTAGTCTGTTTACATCACGTGAGGCACGACAAAGGCCCTTCGCCCTGAATTTAGGCTTCCTCCATTGCGAATGGCCTCAAAAAAGCCAGTTCATGCACTAAGGATCAATACTGGTTCCACAGCCGGTTGCCCCACAAACTAACAAAGCCACACAACTCTCACCCACATTCAGAGGGCCTGGTTAGATCAGCTTCTTTGCTGTCAGTCTAGAGTCAGTGAACTCCCACTAGTTAGAGTCAGCTGTTTCTGTGGTTTAACCCATCATAGTCTTGACCCCTTTGCTCATAGTATTGCTCCTTTTTCTCTGCAATTTGGACTCTAGGAGCTCAGCCCTGTGCTTAGCTGTGGATCTCTGTATCTGCTTCCAACAGTTGCTTGATGTAGGTTATATGATGACAGTTAATGTAGTCATCACTCTGCTTACAGGGGAAGGGCAGGTAAGGCACCCTCAGGATGGCAGTTTTCCAGAAAATTAGGAATCAATCTATATCAAGACCCAGCAATACCACTCTTGGGCATATACCCAAAGGATGCACACTCATACCACAGGACGTTTGCACAACTATGTTCATAGCAGAATTATTTGTCATGGTCAGAACCTGGAAACAACCTAGATGCCCCTCAACCAAACAATGGATAAAGAAAATGTGGTACATTTAGAAAATGGAGTACTTTTCAGTCGTGAAAACAGTAAAATCTTCAAATTTGCAAGCAAATGGATGTAACTGAAAAAAAGCAAGAACAACAACAACAACAACAAACCATCTTGAGTGAGGTAACCAGACCCAGAAAGACAAACACGACATGACGTCACTCATAGTCGGTATTAAACGTAAAGCAAAGGATAACCATGCTGCCTACAGTCCACAAACCCAGAGAAGCCAGGAAACAAGGAGGACCCTAAGAGGAGGACCTTAAGTCCAATTAGAGAATTTACCACCATAAAATCACACATCTTTAGGTCTTTTTAATAATAATAATGAAAGTTTCATTTTCCTAATATATATAGATATATGTGCATATATACATATATGTGTATATATATATATATTCCTAAATGTATTGTGTATATGTATGTATACACACACATATAGATAGAGAGAATTTGATCTAAGATTATTGCACATATATCCCTGATGTTAATAAAGCATTTCTTGAATATTCTATGATATTTAATGTTATTTTTTTTGTTTCACTGTGTAATTTCATCTGCAGCCATGTGTGATGAACTATGTTCAATTGCTAGTCACTGCAAAATGGAAGGACAGAACCAACGCATGCAAGTTCTCACAAGAGTATCACACTAGCAGAGTGGCATGCACCTAATCACACATAAACACAAAATAAATGAAAAGATGTAAATAAAATAAATTAATTTTGAGACTAAAAATGACACTTAAAAACTTATTGATATAATTTCCCAGATTATTAATTAAACATTAATATGAGTAGGGTTCAATCTTTTATCTTTATTAAGTAGTATTATATAATAATAAAGCCATAAGCTTCCATTCCATAAGGAAGTATTTTATTGTTGATCTCACCTCTGACTCACAATTCAAATTTCCTTAGAGAGTTTTCTGGGATGATCCTGTTTCCCTCCAATTTCCTTTATGATCCAAATTTATTTGATTAAGCAATAGAAAACATTCCCCAAAAGATGCTAAAAAAGCATTATTTTATTTTCTATTCTTTCTCCCTTAGCCATTGGCAAGGTTTTAAGTTTTGCAGTGTCATTAACTGCAAGAAAAAGAACACAAAGAATTTCAGATAACTCCTTTAATAGTTATTAGATGCCACTATTTTCAAAAACAAATATGTACAATGTTATTTTCAATAGCATACCAAATCTATTTATTTTGCCTTTGCAATTTAGTTCTGCAATTTGATCTCTGGTTTATCATCTTTGCTAAACCACATCTCTCTATACTGTTATGTTTCATTAGAGCTCTTTTTTGTTAATGTTTCTTACAACCCAATTTATGAAACATATTTTTTAACTTGCAAGCAATAAATGGCTCAGCTTAATGTCTTTCAAAATGTAAGTCAAACATAGTACTAGAATTTGAATTGTTTAATATAAGAATGATTAGACTGCTCTGTATCTCAGAATGTGATTGAACATGCCTGTAGGGTTTCAGGGTATGTAATACACTGTCAAAACTTGTCATCATTCTGATCCATTGCAAAATGAACATTCCACATCTTTGCCTATGGCTTTTTATCATTACACCCTCAGTGATCTGATTCTAATCACTCTTTTCTGCAGTGCAAATTTTATTTACTATAGGCAACAGCTGACATTTCATAAAGCCTACCAATCACACCGTAGCAAGGAAAGCTCTGAGGCAGCTTATTCAATCATTTTCTGGATTTACCTTATATCTGCAATTGCTTTTCCAAACCTTATCATGTTTATAGTAAAAAGGTGGGAAAATATGTAAGCAAATGAATAACCTTCACAAAATAAAACAAGGTAATTTTCCCAAGCTATGTTCATTCAGTTATGTAGCCATTGGGTCATGAAATTAATTATGTGCTTATAAATGAGAGTATTGATATCACATCTGCAAATGAGTAGCAACCAATAGCTATGGTGCACAGTGTTATTTGATCCATTTTGATGTAAGAAAATGATAAAAATCAATTGTCTCTGATCATTTTTAATAATGTTGGGCACACATAAAATCTGAAAACATTTGCAAAGAAATAGCTGCAGTATTTATTTTGATTGTTTTAAATATGAAGGCAGTTTCACTGGTAAAATTATCAGTTATCTTTTGTGTTAGACACATTTTGTGTCTAATTAGGAAATGTTTACTGTGGTGCCTGGTTCTATAGATTTTTGTACAAGTTTAACAAACTCAATTAATTGTGGAACATTGTCAAAGACAACATCATGGAGGCAGGGCATGAAGTAGCTGGGCTGGCAAACCCTGGAGAGCAGAAAAACAGATAAAATGAATGTATTTCCCATAGTCCATTTATTCTATCCAGAATTACAACACCTCAGCATGGCACTGCCCACATTTGGGAGGTATCTTCTAACCCATGTAATATCTTGAAATGAATTTATAGAAACAACCAGAAGTGTCCCTTTCCTAATTTCCAAGCTTACAAAATTTAATTATTATATTGTCTACTATTTCATTAGTGTTATAATTCCCCAAAACATTCAGCAACTTGTACAGAGAAGAGTTCATTCTGGCTCATGATTCCAGCGGGATAGAAGCTCATCATGGCGTGGAGGGGTGGCACAGGTGTCAGTCATGGCAGCTGAAGTAGGAAGCCTTACATTCTCAACTGTGAGCATGAAAGAGAGACAAGAATCTAGAAGTGAAATGTGGCTTTCAACTCTCAAAGCCCACTCATTCCCAACCCCCATGATATATTTCCTCCATCAAGGCCATACCGCCTAACTGTCCCCAAACTGTCCCCAAACATACTCATCACCAGGAGACCGAGTGTTTAAATATCTGAACTTATGTGATAGGACATTATAATTCAAACCACTACAATTCTCAGAATTAAATATCAATGAAATCACTTCCAAAACATAACACCCTTTAGCTTTCTTCATTCTTTTTTATATAAAAAATGTTTGCTATTTTTAATGGCATGCATTAATGATCAATGAAATGGAAATAAGAGGCTTACATTAATCCTTATGTATAACTAGGTACTGAAATTTGACAAAATATTTCTCCCACAGTAAATTGCAGGCTGATTTGATGTGAAAACAATTTATAGCATTACCAAAGAGTTGATGAAGTCAGAGTCACTGAGTTTCAGCCTGGTGTAGCAGCTGAATACCTAGCTACCCATTCACTGAAAATGGTGATAATAGGTACACAAAAATATCAAAATTAATAAAAGCCTATTAGTTTCTATCTGGATGTCACATCTGTTTCTCTGGAAACAAATAGAGTGGACACATTCTCAGCCACCATTAGGTGAAAATTTTACCCATTTCCAGTCTTTCGCTTGAACTGATCTTAGAATCTTACTTCCATGTTCTGTCTTAAGTGCCCATCTTTAAGTTCCATGGCTTGATCGCCTTAACATTCAAGAATAAAAACATTTTCAATAATAAGTCAGGTAAGAGTATTCAATGCCAAACTATAACATACTTAAAATATTTTTAGAGTCAAAATTGATTGTTTCAGGAGAATGTTGAATTTAATGGCTGCTTTAGATTTGGTTTTAACAGTTTATCATATATTGAAATAATACTCAAAAAATGATATGTACTCTAAATTAATTATCACAGTAATCTTTAACTAATATTGTGAAAGAATCCCTGAGTAGGAAATAGATATTGATCTCATAAATGAGGTGGTAGAATTTAAGAATGATATTTGAAATCAATATTTTATATTCATATTAAAAAACAAAACATGGATTTTCTAATAAAACTGTTACAAAAATGCTAGTATTTAAAATAAAAATAAATTGATGAATTTATTTAATCCTCTACTTCTATACACAAAATAAGGACTATTGAAAATTTTATAACAGTCTGGAGGAAATACTTACTGTGGCTAAAAATACAAAAATATTAATTTTGATTTAGGTGTGTTCTATAATATTTAACTTACCTCATATAGTTTTGCTTGGACATTCTCTTTCTTATAGGTCTCTTGCTTGTGTATTTTATTTTCCATGTGTTTATGTGTGTGTGTGTGTGTGTGTGTGTGTGTCAAAAAGAGAAAAAGAGAGACAGAAAGAAAAGGAAGAGAGAGGAAGAGGGAGGGGGAGAGGAATTTGTAGGGAAAGAACTTCTCAGTTTTTTAGTGTTCTAAACATAGATTATGAAAGGACACAGGGTTGAGTGAGTAGGTAGGATTATTGGATTTTGAAGAATGTGGCAGAAGGGAAATCCATGATAAGAATATATTGTATAAAACTTTTTCTCAGTAGAAACATTTTTAAAAACAGAAAATAAAATTCAGTTTAGTTGAACAGCATATTTTCTGAAGAAGAGGTACAATTGCTCAATGATCATGATGATGAGTCCAGATTCAGGTGACAGTATATATAAACTGTAGCTTGATCTGGAATTAAACAACAATGATATTGCTATGATATTTTTTAGAATTGAATCACTTATTAAATTTTCTTTATTATATTCCTTTGGTTTAAATAAAATATTTGCCTTTTATTTAAACATATTTTGAAACTTCTTTTATTTGTTTCTCACACCATATATAATCATTATATGTAATTTTATATTAGTAATAATAGTGGTTATATACAATATTTACTTACGAATATAATACTGAACCAAGATCATCAATACATGCTTACCTTTTGCAATTCAGGTGTTCTTAAGATTTTTGTTCTATTTTGTGTGTGGCTGTTTCTTGCTATATGACATAATAATAGTAGATACTATTATGTTTTCTTTGAATATAGTTGGTAGTAGACAGACAATATCATCCATTGTACATTAAATTCTATTTTAACAAAGTAACAGCTTTAAAAGTTAGATCTTACTCAGCGGCTAGTATATGAAATAGTTTTTATAAAATCTAGGAACAGGAAATGAAATTATTTTCATAAGGTTGAGAAAAAGAAAGGCAATACTTAGAAAGGAGATTTCAATGATCCTGAAAACCGTGTTTATCTGTATCACTCGCATTAGCTAGTATTCCATAAGTCTTGCTGAAAGTGATGGCAAATGACCCTCCGCCTTTAGGGTCTGAGGTGAGTACAAGTTAGGTTTTCCTCCACAGCCTCTGAATTGGATTGAGAGTAGGTAATGATGAAAATTTTAATATTCTTCGTGGAAGGTTTTATTAATACTCCAAAAGTTCTTTTTGGTTTAATCATTAGTGTGGTTATTACTTCTTGAAGTCCATTCTTAGCTAGGGAAAATGAAAAATTTTATGAAATATTCAACATGTTTTTCTGTTAAAGATATTTTCCAATGCATCTGTTTGCAGAGAAATTACAGTGAAAACATATGTCACTTCTGTACATATTTATATTTGAAGTACCATATATCATTTTAAAACATTTTATGCAAAATTCCTCTTAGAAGAGCACTTAAAACTTCTACCAAATTCACATTAAAGGATGAAAAATTTAGTTTCTTGAACTCTCAGCAGCTGATAATATATATAGTTACATAACTCTAATTTCTCAGTGCTGAGAGACAGAAAGAGATTATGCATAGATGATATTTCATAATAATGATTTAAAACTGTTCTAAATAAAAACTTAAGAAAATTGCTATTAAATTTGAATAATGAAAATTTTTTCGAAGTCATAATTTGAGGCACTATGGCATTAGGTTCCCACTGGGTTTGATGTTGATTACACCCTTCAGAGAGCACATTACCATTCTTTTACATAATATAGATAAAACGGCTATTGACTCTATTCCTCCATTTTATAAGAAGAAGATGCCTTTCTGGCTCAAAATTTAACTATTGCAATGAGTGAAAAAAAATTGAGTCAGTAATTATTCTTAGAACAAAATATACAAGTTCCCATGACCCCATCAATGTGTCAGAAAAGCACCCTGGAACATGTGAATACCTTGGTGCCCAACTGTACGATGAACTTCCCAGGACACTTTCATAGCTTATTATGCCTGCAAAACTTTTGTTTTTCTCCATTTTCCTTGGTTTACTAACTTTCCACAACTGTACTTTTTTTCCCTTTCCCAAAAATTTTGTGTAGAACCAGAGGCTTTTTTGACTGCTGAGTGAGGAACCCAAGTTCATGTTGACACAACTTGGGCTTTTATGTTGGATTAATCTTTCATTTGGTGCTTATGTTGACTGATTCCTTCATCTAAGGCAGTACAAATGACATCAGGCAATTATATGGGCTGATTACTTGGTTTATCTCAAATTCATATAGTTCCTGTTTGAACCCAATGTGGTGGTGCTTGTAAGCACTAACTCTTAGAAGTTGTACAGTAGTGGGGATGGATCCTGTAGATAAAATTAGTGCCAAAACTATCTTCATCCTCAGTCTCAGACATGCTCTTGGGTACACTCACACTATCCCCTGTCCTCTTCTCTACTGTATGATGACAAGCATAGGAAATCTGTTTACAGGGAATAGAAATCACCAGGAAACTCATTAGTCATCCTATAAATGTCCACCTTACAATCAGTCTTAAGAAGATCAGTCTCCTTGAATCCTAAAAACAATTTTCCACTGAAAATACACAAGTCAGGTGAACTCAAGATACTCTTCTTTTCTTACTAATTCCTCATTTTCCACAGACAAATTTTCTTGAAGGGAAACCATGCTTGCTACCTCCAATCTCTCCTTGCTCCAATAAAATCCCTATTCTGTATATTAAACTCATATTTAAGTTATGATTACATGAATTTTCAATGAAAAAATTCAAATACAATTGTAGTGGGATTTCTAACTTGTTTTGATAATAAAAAGCTGAAATATCAGAGAAGCAGAGAAGTCAACCATTATTTCTTACCTCTACAAAATTCCCAGACCGAATGGGCTATCATCTATCTACAAGCACTTTTAGCGAATGCCTTCAGTTCCTGTCTTCTCCTACTATATATTCCTCTCTTTGCCCAGCCATATTCCTTCCTGTCTCTATGTACCTAATGCTGGAATTAAAGGTCTGTATCTCCCAAGAACTGGTATTAAAGGTATGAGCCACCACCCCCTGGCTCCGTTTCTCCTTTAGACTGGATCAATCTCATGTAACACAGGATGGTCTTGAAATTACATAGATCTGTCTGCCTCTGCATCCTGGGTGCTCAGATTAAAGGTGTGTGTATAGGCCTGGCTTCTAAAGCTAACTGTTGAATAGGTATTCAGTATGATATTTAGGTGAGCTTTATTTGATAAAGCACAAATGAAATAACACTAACACAATACTTGTTTTTGTTTTTTCTTTGATTGTTGAGACCGAGTTTGGGTAATATAAATTGTTCATAAACCATCTATGTAAACAAAGCTAACACTAGACACTATATCTACTTCCTTTACTTTTCATGTGCTGGGATTAGCCATGAGTACTTCCATACCTGGTTGATTTAAAAGTATGTTTGTTCATATTAATGGCAACACTCTTATTCTTGAAACCTTCTCATCAGCACCATACCATATTAATGATATTTTACTTCTTTATGCAGATTCTAAATGTTTTTGTGCTTTGTAGCATGCATTCTATCACAATTTAATATAGTTGTATATCTTGAAGAATTACATATTAATTTTCAAAGTCAAAGTTTTTCAGTAGAATTTGTTACTTATTCAACAGAAAATAGTTAACATATGAATAGTAGCAAAGCCAGGATAAAGTCTTCATATATGAATGAGTAACATGATCATACCTAAGTTGTATAATTATTCAATGTATGTATTATTTGTACAATTTTTATCCCAACATAGAAAGATCTCACCTATAATTTTATCTGTCAGTTATATTCTGTAGAATATTATTGCACAACAGACATTATTTTGGTGATTTTAAATTGATTTTCTTTGAAATATTATTTTAATTCACAAATGTACAGTTTATTTAATGATTTTAAATATATATAATTAATATCATATTGTAACATAAAAAATGCATTCAATTTGAACTCTAGTCAATTACAAAAATGTACTCTGAATCACTTTGACTTAAGTCAATGTGGATTAGTAGCCACTACATAGAAATCTACAAAATATAACTGGAGGTATAGCTATAATTGCTAATTACAATATACTCTAGGGTAATCTCTAACTTTTCATGTGAATGCATTTGTTGACTTTGAAATGTGGAAAAATGTTTCATTTCAGGCATTATACTTGTAATTAGCCACATTTTAATTATGCTATTGCTTATTATGAGCTGCTGAAGAGCATACCTATTTTAATAACAGTTTATTAAAGAAATGGAAATGGTTTGTTGACTATCTGTAATATAATACAGCTTGGAAAAAAGTTATAAATCATCATACAATTATTAAAACTTTTTAAGTAATCCTAATTTTGATGGTGTAAGAAATATAATATTAATCCTTTGTAAGACAATATTGAAAGACAATTTAAGACAAACTTATTAGAATAGATAAGAAACCTGTCTGTTTTAGTATCATGGCAACATAAAAATAAATGCAACAAATATTTTCAACTAAAATTATTATATCATTTTTATTTGAATATGTTCTTTCTTTGCTTATAAACAGTGCTTGTATATTTAATTGTTCGCAGATCTTTTTTAGTCTGCATATTTGCATAAGTAGAGTTTATGATGCATTTAAGATGTTTTAAATTTTAAGATGCATTTATTTATTTTTATTATATATGACAGCCATATATATAGTAGCACAAATTAGTTCCAAAATATTCACAAGGACAGTTACTTGCATCAGACGACAAACAACATTTATAATTACAAATACAAGTTTAGAAAGTATTAAATAAATAATAAATTTGTGTCCTATAATGCAATATAAAAAGCTAATTGATATATCAACTTTATTAGGCAATTTAAATGAAACATTTTACTGCTCAACTGTGTTACAAGCTTACTTTGAAAATTATATCATTTAGTTTTTGAAGTTCTAATATAATTACATCATTACTTTCTTTCTTGTCCTTTCCTCAAATCCTCTTATATACTATTACTTTCATTCAAATTCATTGACTCTTTTTACATTAAATGCTATTACATGCATCTATGCATATATTTCCCTAAATACAGCTTGTATAATCCATACATTATAATTTATATTCTCAGTTACTTTAAGAACTTTACTAGAGATGGAATTAAAGTGGATATATATGTGCAAATTACTTTCTTCATTTTTGAGAAAGCCTTGGAAACTTTTGATAAGTTTTACAATAAAGTCTAGTTTGTCACAAAATTTAATTCATAAAACATAATGAACAAAAAATGTCAATGTTATTTATTAAACATGATCTTAAGATCTCAGTTGTGGAATTTAGAAGGGTTTCAATTATTACTTGTATTTAGATTCTTATCCTAACACCATCAATCCATTTAACTGAACATAACAATAAACCACTTAAAACACATCATTGAAGCCTAACTTTTTCTACCTCTAACAGTATATTGTTCACAATGACACCTGTGAGATTATCATACATGAATGGCACATATCTAATTCCATCAATGACAACTGTGAGGTTCATTTATTTATGCTACCATCCCTTAAGTTGAAAGGCTTTATTTTGAGGAGACAAATAATGAATGCCACTCAGTGCCTTGAATTCTAAAAGCATTCCAGATTAAATATTTGTGAAATTAAGCATATGTTGTTGATTCAAATAATTTAAAAAATATCCAACACATAATTTGATACCAAAGTATGCTACCTAACTAGATTATTTTAATTAGATAAAATGTTGAACAAACTTTCAGTAGCCAGTATTTATTCTAAAGTTAGGTGGAATTGTATATGAGAGAACTGGAACAGGAGATAAAGCCATCATAAAGGTAAATATATGATAGATTCATATATGTGTGCATATACAAATATATATATATATATACACATATAACTATAAAGAATGTTTTCTAAAGCAGGAGGTCTGCTATGAGACTGGGCCTGCCAGAAATTAGAGGGACTCTTCACCCATGAAACAGCAACAAAATGGCCTCCTAAACAAGACCAGAATTAGTATAATACCAATAGACACACTACTGTAAAGTGGTACATTTTTGAAAACCCCCCCAAAGACAAAGAACTACAGACAACTAACAAATACTGACAACAACTGAAGTAGTATGGGAGTCCTGAAGGGTTTGAGGAAGATTGATGCAATCACATTTTCATTTTCATTTCAATTTTACTACTAATTAAAACAAATTTTTCTAGACTTTGCTGCAATTTCTCAAATGAAAATGAAGCAAGCTAATACAAGGTAAATAAAAATAATTTAGAATTATCTATTGAAATCTATCTACCAAAAGTTCTTAGAAAAATACAACACTAAAATTGTTCATTCAGTACCTAATATAAACAATAAAAACTAGATTAAAGACACAAGGGCTGACAGATAGTGTTGCATGCACAATCAGAGAAGAGAACTAGTTACCAAACTCACCCAATTATGAAGGCTGATCAAAATAATGACCTGCTGGCAAGATATTCCACTATATGTTGCAATATAAGCATAAACGTTACCTGAATAACCAACTGCTGTGGGACAATTGTCTGTACCCTGTCACTTGTATTTTAAATAAATGTTGATTGGCCAGTAGCCAGGCAGAAAGTATAGGTGGGGAGACCAGGCAGGAAGTAGAGACAGGGAAACCAGGCAGGAAGTATAGGTGGGTAAACTAGGCAAGAAATATAGGCATGACGACCAGGCAGAAGGCAGAGGTGGAGCAATGAGAATTCGGTGAAGAGAGAAGGAAGTTTCAGTCTGCAACCATCACCCAGACACAGAGGAAGCAAGATATGACTGCCTCTCCAATAAAGGTACCAAGCTACTTGGCTAATATAGACACGTATTATAGGCTAATTAAGTTATAAGAGTTAATAAGAAGCCTGAGATACTAGGTCAACCAGTTTATAATTAATGTAGACCTCTGTGTGATTTCTTTTGGACATAACGACTGCTGGAACTGAGCAGGACAGAAACTTCAGTCAACAGAATGGCATGCCAACATGTGGCTGACCAAATCCACTTAAAAGCTGAGAGAGCCTGGGAAGTTATTCTAGAGAGAAAAATATAGAGTTGGGCTCGGCTTCTTGATAACAGCACTTTCTTAAATGGGCTCTGCTTGCTAGAGGTAAGCGCCCTCATTTAAGGGAGGCTTCCTGACTGAGCTTTAGCTGCAAAAAGTTGCAGCTCTTTTAAGAGGTCCTGTCACAAAACACTTAAATGGTGTTGGTGAAAAGCTGACTGCATACTTTTTGGTGGTGGACCTTGAAATGTCATAGAGTTGTGGCAATAAACATGGCTCTGGCCAGTCCCTCTGCCATAAGGCTACACTTTTAGAAAAAA
>LOEQ01004719.1:38323-49611 GCA_001685075.1 Bramus lutescens | reverse complement strand
ATTTTTTAAATGAACTACACAATCACAATATCTTAATCAAGATCAGAAATACATATAAATATAACAAAACTTACCTTAAAATCCATACTAATGCAAATTATTCAATTTTTGAGTGAGTTCTTACCATGTTTGCCTTTCTATGTCTGGGTGATCAAACCCAGGTTGATTTTTTATAGTTCTGTCCATTTGTCTGTAAGTTTCATGATTTTTTTGATAGCTCAATAATACCTCATTGTATAAATTTACCACATTTTCTCTACCCATTATTCAGTTGAAGGACTTCTAGGTTGTTTTTTAGGTTGTATCCATTATAAATAACAATGCTATGTACACAATTGAGCAAGTGTCTTTTTAGTATGATTGAACAACCTTCAGGTATAGGCCCATGATTCGTATAGTCAGGTATTTATGAAGATTGAATCTCAGTTTTCTAAGAAACCATCATTTGATTTCCAAAACTTCTGTTCAAGTTTGTACTCCCACCATACTAGACTGCCTCACCAAGCCTTAATACAAAGAGAAGAGCTTTCTCAACTCCGTATGTCATGCCTTGTTGACATTCATGGGAAGCCTGCTCCAATATGAACAGAAACAGAGGAGGAGTGGATGGGGGTGCAGAGGGGAATTGTGGCAAGAGAACTGGGCAAGAGGAAGGAGGGTGGTCAGCATGCAAAAAAAATAAAAGAAATTAAAAATATTTTGCATTTTAAAAAATACTATGGACACAAAACAAATTGTGCATAGAATCACTTGAGACAGGAAATTGAAAATTATGTATACTTTAAAGTTCTGTAAAGAAAAGTGACTGAGGATAGGAATAAATATAAGCAAGACAAATGTCATGTGTTCTCATTATTGATGTCTTTGAGCCCCAAAGCTTTAGTTGCCAGTACAAATCTTGGAGTAACTTCAGAAATAGGTAAATAAAATTAATTGAACATTGTCACAGTAGGAAGTAGGAGATAGAGAGTGGATAGTCAGCTAGAAGTAATCTGATAGGAAAAATAGGGATAGGAAGTTAAGAACTTTAATTTGGGAGGGAAAGGAGATAAATAAGAAGGGAGAAATTAAATTAGCAGTTAAAGTTGTCAGAAAAAGTCAAAAGGACTTATAGTCTTTACCATCTACCTAAAAATCCTATACTGTCTGTAACTTTGTGTGTGTGTGTATACANAGTTTAAATGAATTTTTCCTATCTGGGCTGACAATGAGTCAAAGACCATCTAACAAAAATCCCAACACAAGAAATTAGAAACCCTCTTTTGAGTTGATAGCTATTCTGGCTAAGAGACTCTGCAAATACTTTAGTCTATTGCTATTGCCCTTCTCTGGACCTCAGAGGTGGAAGGCAAGTCTGTACTGCTGAAGATAGCAAGCCTCTATGATGCAGGACACCAAGGTCCCTGAAAGCCTCTTACCTGAGAGCAAGTTTTCATTATACCAAGGAAGGGAAGAAATTACCAGTCCTACCGATCTCTAATCCTTATGAACTACAACAATGACAAGTATGGCACTATAATGCCAATATTATATAAGAGAAATGCATATCATGGCAGTAACAGGTAGCTCTCAAATTCAATTTAGACAAACTCAACAAGGAGGAAATTATGCCAAATAATGGAAATCTACTCAGGGTAGTAAAGTATGGCTCATGCAAACTACCACCATTTTACTAAATCAGCATAATCATTAACTACATTATAAATATTTGTTTTTATACTGACAGGTAAATGTATTTCACACCCATCATCAAGAAAATTTCTCTCTGCAATAGACAGAGACCATTACATAAAACCACATCCAATGAAAGGGTAGGGTTCTGGAGCCCAGTTGCAATGGAAACATGGACAAAGCAAGTGCCTTAAATAAGACCAAGTAATAATTCCAGAAGATGGAGTGGAAAAACTATAGGATCCAGAAGGTCAGAGAGTTTGTTGTAAGACTCTGATGACTTGGAATGTCAGAAGCTTTACCCATAAACATTACTGACTATATGTGCTGAACAATGACATCAATAAGCACACCAAAGTTTATGGCTAAATTCCAGGATGTCTCAACACTACACAAATAACTACAGGCATCTAAAGACTTTTTAGAATAGGAAAACAGTCTTTCCCATGGAGGAGGAAACAGACCAATTGGTTATTCAATATCAAATTGTTAACCCTGATTACATACATACATACATACATACAACTTTATAAAGGCTGTTCAGGTTGTATTTATATATAGTTAATAATAGATATAACATACATATATGCTTATAACAAAAATTAATGAAAAAGGAGGCCATGGGTTTGAAAGACAGAATGATGGGCTATATAGGAGGGTTTGGAGGGAGAAACACTCAGGAATGGTGTAATTATAATCTCAAAAAATAAAATAAAATTTAAAAGATATAAAACAGTAACTTCTCTGTGTATATGTTTTAAATGCACAGCTGGTAGACTCAGTAAATATCTAAGTTTATTGGAATCAGATAATTGGCTTAAGAATTACAATAAAATTATACAAAATCCCAAACTACTGTTCCCTGATGCAGCATGATTGTTTAACTGAACAAAAAGTTTTTTATGTAAGCAAAGTTAGAGAATGCCTTGTATGTTCTTCAGGGACTTGCCATGACAGATGTGATGCTTTGCTAATGTTAATAGGCCAATTTTATTATAATAGGAGTAGCATGAGATTGTCCTGTAAACAGAAATATTGATAAAGGCAATGGGCATCAGTTAATAAGTGCTTGCTTTGGGGAATAAATTTAAAGACATTAAAAATGAAAATTGGGAATATCTTTGGCTGTAGCTAAATTGCAAAATGGAGGGCAATGAAGACTTCAGATTTCTAGATTTTTCTGCTATCACCAAAACCAGAAATAACATCTCTTTGGTCAGTGAGGCCAAGACCAATATACTAGGAAACAGCACCTCAGGGAAATATTATATATAGAAAAGAGGTTACAGACAAATAGGAGGGGTGGCCCCAGAGCTTCTTATGATTATACGGAACCAAGCCAGACTCTGAGGGACAGGAAAATGGGCAGAATTCTAAAATGATAGGGAGATTTGATGGAGGAATGAAGAGCGAGTTCAGAGAGTAAAGCAACTGATGGTACAAGAAGCATGGGGAAAATAGATGATCTGGAACACTAAGTTTGAACAATGTGTTATTCTGGATAAAACCTTTGAGTCTAGATGTGCTAGAATGTACTAATGACGTTGAGAAGTTGCGTGGTAGTGTCGTGAGGAAGTGAACTTTCAGGATTTCAGAACTGCTGCCTGACCCTGGAATAGTAACAAGGGAAGTTACATTGGAAGTCTATATTCTTGAAGCAGAAGAACAGATAGAGAGGGATACAAGACAAGGGTATCATCTAAGGGACTTTTATATTTACAAATACAAAACCAAAAGCAAAAAGGAACCAAACCAAGAGCAAGGAATGTAAAATAAGAGGAATAATTGAGCCTGTTGTTTGGCAATAAATACAAATATTTCAGTTAAAATTTATTCTAAACATAAAGAACGAAGTCAAGTTTTGCTTTTTGTTACGAACATTTTCTCAGCCATGCTCTGTTTGCTAGAGGCAAGCCGAGGCACGACTCCTTTAAGAGAGGCTTCCTGACTCAGCATTAGTGGCAAAAAACTGTGCAGCTCTTTTTAAGAGACCCTGCTACAAAACACTTAAATGGTGCTTATGAGCAACTGATGGCATGCTTCTTGGTGGTGTCATGGACCTAGAAACTCTGCAGAGTTTTAGCAATAAAATGGATTCTGACAGTACCTCTGCCATGAAACTAGACTCTCAGTAAACCAAGGAATGTGGTGGAACCAATTGCCAAAGTTTCTGCTTTAATCTTGGTTGTGCTGCTTAGCAGACTAAAGGCTCCTGTGTTCAGAAAAAGAGATAAACTGAAAAGACAGATTCAGATGAAAAAAGGCTAAATAGTGTGTTTAAAATTGTAAGTAGCATTTGGAAAGAAAGAAAAAAGATAAAAAAAGTCCTTAAAAAGGAAATGGAGTAATAAATAAAAGTCATACAAGGTTGAAAATATGCAGTCTGGATACTAAGATTATTGTGTTGTCTTTGAATTTTGTGACTGCTGAGGAAGGAGGAGCAACTGCCAAAAGACATTTGTTTATAAATGCTGCTGGTTACTAACCTATATATTTTTAATTTTTTTAACTTCAAAATTTAAGTCAAAAAATATGTTATTTTGAGAAAGAGGCTCTACTTTTATTTCCACAGGAAATGAGAAGCTGTGAATTCATTATGGGTTAAGAAAAATCAGGTTAATTGAGGAAGACCCTCTGAAAAATATTCAATAGGAGCAGATAACTCAGATGATCCAATGTCTTGGAGTTCCTCTGCTGCAGTTTCTTCTGAATTCTACCTCTACAACAGCTTCAAGGCAACTGTTTGGGGTGAACTAACTTCACAGAATACTCTGGTCAGGATTTGAGCATAATTCTAAATTTTCTTAGGGTCCTCCAAAGGTTACCAGTGCCCCCAATTATCTTGAAGTTGCAGGGAAATCTACGCCCATATCATCCAGAATATGAATTATGGATGTTTGTTTTTGTTTAGCATGTTGCTTACAAGTTGTTATGGAAAATGGTCAGGAAAAAGCTAAAGAAAGGAGATCAGATTTAGGGTTCTTATTTTGAAATGAAAATAAAAAAAATTCTGTGAGATAATATTCTTGTACACTGTAAAGATTTGTCACTAGTATTCATTTAGTAAGAAGATGATTTGTCAGTAGCCAGGAAGGAAGTATATGCAGGGTGACCATACAAGGAGAATTCTGGGAAGAGGAAAGAGAGACACAAAGTTTCTTGCCAGGCACGGAAGAAGCAAGATAAGAATGCAATTCTGACAAGAGGTACCAAGCCAAGTGGCCAAACATAGATAAGAATTATGGGTAAACTTAAGTTGTACGAGCTAGTTAGCAATAAGCTTGAGATATAGGTCAAAGAGTTTATAATCAATATAGGCTTTTGTGTATTTATTTGGGACTGAATAGCTACAGGACCAGACAGGACAGAAGCTTCTGTCTACAAATGGCAAGAATATTGCTTTGTGTGCATATACAGTAAAAATAGCAGAAGTCTACATAAGACCATTTCAGAAGTTGTTAGAAATTCTGTCCTAATTCCAAGTCAAAATTAACTCATTGATTTTTCATCAAATTCAAGCTAGTACCTCAAATATTAATTTCTAATTTCAGACATTCTAGAACACTAAAATTATAGGATATACTAATTTGTACTCACACACTGAGGAATGATTGTAGAAAAATATTGTAAGTTTGTTTTATATAATAACACCACTGTTTATTAATGAGTAAAAAGCCTATTAATAAAATCAAAAAACATTATGATTCACAGTATACAGTCTCTCACATTTGAGCTCAATAGGTAACATTTGTTTGCAATGTGTGGCACGAGAACAATTGCAGTGTCAAATGCCCATGGCGTATGCTTAGAAACATGGTGTAACAAAGTTCCATGATATCACACATGTGTGCTCTAACCATCAGACCTCAGATTCACTAGACATATCCTACTAAAGTTTTTCATATTACTTTATGGTCAGAAAATTTTTTCTTGTTTCCAGATATTTATTAGCTCCCAAATTCAGTTACTCCTATGGGGTGGTCGTCCATTGCTTAAGAAGCTGGACTCCATATCAAATGTTTGTTCATATTTTTCTGCACGCCTTCTTTTCAGATATCTGTTTCTATATCCCTGGATGTCATCAGTGCATGAGTAAGCATTTCCTAGAATTTTATGTACATGGTATTATTTTAAGGCAATGGCACTGGTCAGATTAATTTAGAAACTATTGGATCTTATGAATATTAATAGCATATGCAACCCTATGTAAATCTCTAAATATATTCCCAGCAACTATTTATTGATTTATTTCTTGAGAATCTCACGCACGGAGCTAGTGCATTCTGACTACTCTCACACTGTACTCTCTTTCATCTCTCTGTCAATGCTGTGATCCATTTTCTCCTCTATCAGTCCTTTCACAAATTCATGCATTTTGTTTTGTTTTGTCAGAAAATGATTTTAACCAGAGATGTTGTAGCCAATTTTAAATGATGCCTGTGAATTGCATTGTGCTAGAAGGTTAAAATTTACAAATTTATATTTAGTTACTAACTTGAGATTTATGAAAATTGGAACCCTCCATTAGAACCTAGTTGACCCACTCTTAGTACATAACAGAAGGCAATGACTCTCCTTTTCGCAGAATCTATCAGTAGTTTAGAAGGAAACCATGAGCCTCTCTCCCATTCATGTCAGACAGTGGATATGCTCCTTCATGTGCAAATTCAGTGCAGATAGCCACAACTTGTGAGAGTTAATGATATTTTGCTGCCTTCTTCCCATGTCATCTTTCCTTCATGTTCTTTTCCCTCTTCATTTGTGGATCATTAAACTCAAAGGAGGTGGTACAGGTGCTGGATAGATGGCAAGGTAATTAAGAGTGCACACACTTATATCTCAAGTCTTAAAACAACTTGGAATTCTAGCTGCTGGGGTTGATACCTTCATTTGTCCTCTGTGGACCTGTGCTTTCAGGTATGCATATTCATACATACACAAATACAAACAAATGAAATTAAAAACTATTCTTTCCTGTAAGTTGGTGGTATAACAATCTCATTTAGAGCTGAACATTCAACTGCCACTTATTTTAAGTACTTCAGCATTCAGGAGTCTTATTATTCACCACTGTTTACTGTCAAGACAGACTTCTGCAATTAAGACAGAGAAGTATTTATCTATGGGAATAAGCAAATATTTAGAAGGCAGTTTGATGTTGCATCAGTTTAGCTAAACAAAAGGAGTCAGCTCCCTGGTGAGGCTTATGAGCACCCCAAGCATAAATCTTCATCAAATTTACAGTGTGAGCATGGATTCCCTCCCCATATACAAACAATGAATAACTGGTTCCCCATTTAACAATTGCATCATTATGTCACAAATGGTCATATCTTGCCTAGCAAGTTGATATCATAGTTCATAGAGCATACAGCGATATAAGACCACTTTTTTTTCTCTCAGTACGTTCTAGCACTATGAAAGCTAGTCAAGAGGGAGGAATTCTTTCTATATAGGAAAGTGTGTGATATCTTGCAACATAGGCTTATCATATGGTTTGACAACCAAAAGGCAGATCAGAAGTCTATTTTATTTAGAGGCCTCTTGGATCAACATCTCATAAGAAGGTAACAAATATATGACCCTGAGTCTTTTCTTTAAATTGCCCACAGGCTTTAGTGTTAGCATTATGGAGACATGGCCATACACTTCAAACTATTTTTTATCACATTTTAAATTAGATTATGCAATAGAAGCAGGGCTCCATTTGATTTTTTCATGTATTTTTCAATTTGGTTAACCTAGAACCCTTGCCTCCTCTTCTCCATTAGCCTTATCTCTGAATGGCTTCTTTTTAACTTCTCTGGCTTTTATGAATACATCATGTTTAACACATATCTAGAATTTAAAACTAGAATGCACACATGAGAGGGAATATGAGGTGTTTGTCTGAATTTCATTAATGCACACATCCTGTTTTACGAGGTACCCTTTGTTGAGAGGCTGACATTTTTCCAGTTTGTATTTTGTTATATTTGTAAATTATAAGGCTGCTATAGTTATACCACCAAGTTTTCTTGGTTACATTCCATTCCATTGGACTAAGCATCAGTTTCTGTGCTGTATACACTTTTTATTATTACTGCTTTATAGTGTAACTTCAGATTGAGTTTAACAATTGTTAATTAATTCAGATTTTGAGAACTATATACAATAAGAGTTTAGATCTGAGATATGCCTTCATTACTGTTGATGGTAATATGATGCACTTGTCTTAGTTTGGATTTCTATTGCTATGAAAAGACACCATGACCACAGCAACATTGGTAAAGGAAAACATTTATTTGGTGGTGGTTAATAGTTTCTGAGGTTTAGTCCATTATGATCATGGCAGAACATGATGGCATGCAGAGACAGATGGTGACAGAGAAGGTGTTAAGAGTTCTACATCTTGATCTACAGGCACCAGAAGGAGAGACTGTGTACTAGGCACTACTTGAGCATATATGAGACATCAAAGCCCACCCTCACAGTGACACACTTTCTATAGCAAGTCCAATTTGCAAATAGAGCCATTTCCTATGGACCAATTATTCAAACACATGAGTCTATGGTGGCTATACCTATTCAAATAAGTGCATTTCACTCCCTCACCCCCATAGGCTTGTAGCCTTAACATAATGCAAAATTTACTTAGTACATCTTCGAAAATCACCATAGTCTATCAGTATATCAATAATGTTTAAAAGTTCAAAGTTCGAAGTCTCTTCTGATATTCATACAATTTCTTAACTGTAACCCCATATAAAGTCAAAATCAAAAACAGATCATTTACTTCCAACATCCAATGGCATAGAATATACAATATTGTTCCAAAATGTAGGAAAGAGAGCATAGTAGGGAAAAACTGGATTAAAGCAAGACTGAAAATGAGCTGGGCAAACTCCAAACCCTGCATCTTCATGTCTGATATCAAAACACACTTCAGATCTCCAACTCTTTTTAAGTTAATTGATTGCAACACACTTCTGTCATTGGGCTGTTTCCACTCCTTGTTAGAAACTCACCTTGGAAGGTATTCCAAGACTCTGGCATCTCCAACATTTTGGTCTCCAATGCAATCCAGGTTTCACCATCACCAGTTTATTTAATTGTTATCATATTGAATAAAATAAATTATCTCATGTATTTTATATATTTGTTAAGATGTAAGTTGTTTTTCAATATGTGGTCTAGTTTACAGAAACTTCCATGAGCTACTAAGAAGGATTTGGATATACAATTCTGTAGATACCTGCAAGTCCATTTAATCTATAATGGCTTTCATCTGCAATGCCTCTGTATTTTATTCATTTGTTTGTTGTCTGGAAAATATTTAGTGAAAGTGAAAGTGGGTTATTGAAGTCACTTAGTATTACTGAGTTGGGTTAACCTGTGGATTAATGCTAGGTCATATTTGTTTTATGCACCCAAGTACAGTGTATGTATATATTTTTAATTTTAATGTCCTCTTAATAGGTTGCTCCCTTGAAAAGAATAAAGAGTGACATTTAACTCTTCGGATTAACTTTAGTTTGAAATCTACTTTTAATTTTTCTACTTAAAATCAGATTTTAAAGTAGTGATGCTTGTGGTGTTCCTCATTATTTTTCATTGGAATACTTTATATCTTCGCATTAAGATAATGCCTGTTTTTGAAGTCAAGGTGTGTTTCAATAAACACATAGAGTTTGCTTTCTAATCAAATAGGCAGGATTTTATATTTTAATTGGGAAATTGAGGCTAGTGCTATTCAGAGTTGTTATTAAAAGATATACTGCTACACAGTCCCTCCACCAACATGCCCACATTACCTGTTACCTATGCAGGCTGAAGATACTCACCATAGTTCGGATTTATTGAGCATTTCCTACATGCCCCCAAACACCTCTCTGTGCTCTTCACAAACCCTCTCATTTGTTCCTTATGGAAATTTGATAGAGTGTGTGTAGTTCTTACTCTTATTTCACAGGTAAGCAACAAGGTTTAAAATGTTAACCATCATATCAAGGCCACACATTGGTGTCAGAGCCATGCTGGAGTTGGGGTAGTCTGGTTGTGGAACCCAGCACTCCTCATCCCTGTGTGGTGTGGGGTGGAGGGATTCTTTCATTGCTGTCATATGGTGATTGACAGTCTGTGTGTACAGAACTTTTAAAGCCAGATTGAGTACAGGTCTAGCAAGCATCTATCATTGGGTCAAGAAGCTCTAAGCCACATAGCAAAGGGTTTAAGTATGGCAACTGTGGAAATGATGTGATGGTATACTTAAGCTGTGTTTGCTAATGAGTTATTTGCTAAGTTAAACACAGCTGAGTGGTAGCCCCTTTAAACTTACTGTATGTGATTTGCACAGGAAGCATAAAACCAAAAAAAAAACAGTGACTAACTGACATCAACAATTATCTCTCTGATGGAGGAGGGATCATTGGCTAACTGTTGCTGCAGAAAGAAAGAAGCCTAGGTCTAGGGAAAGACAGCTGCTTCTTCATTCAGCCTTCTCTCTCTCTCTCTGTCTCTCTGTCTTTCTGTCTCTCTCTCTCTCTCTCTCTCTCTCTCTCTCACACACACACACACACATGCGTTGTAGGAACTCTTACAGTCAGTGGTTACCCACCTACTGGGGCATGGCCTCTTATACTATATAAGCTGATGTAGAGCATGCATCTGCTCTTTTTCCGACTGTGGGTTTCAGTTTCCGATCACCATTCAAGCAGGGGATTCTTGTGAGTCTACCACTAAATAAATAATCATCTAATTCCCAAAAAAAGATATGTATTAATTGATATCTTCTGATTTTGTTTTTATTGTTCTGTGCTACATAACTGTTTTTCTAAGATCATCTACTTTTCTCTGTAGCCTAGTGAATCTGTTTATCCTTCTCTTTTATCTAAGATATTTCTTCAATGTTCTCTGTAGGGCTGTTTTGGTATCATATGTACCTTTAGACTTTGTTATTGTGGTGAGTATTTTTTCTTCAATTACAAAAGATAGTTTTGCTAGGCATATTAATCTTGGTTGGCATCCTTAGCCTTTCAGGAATTAAAGAACTTTTCTCCAATTTTTTTCTAGTGTGTAAAGTCTCTACTAAGATATCGGGTGCTATTCTCATGAGCCTGTCTTTATATATGACTCCTTCCTTCTCTTTTACAGCCTTTAATAAACTTTGTTCTGTATTCTTAGTGTTTTAACTATAGGGTGGTAAGGGAAATTTATTTATGGTTTGTCTATTTAGTGCTCCTTTGTATCTGTATAGAAATTTGACCCTATATTTTGCAAAGTTCCCCTATAATCTTATTAGCAGAAGTTCCATTGTCTTTTATGTTAAAGTTTACTCTTCCATGGTCATAATTCATAGAATTTAGTCTTTTTACGGTATCCTAAAGTAGCAGGCTTAAGATGTTCTAAGGAAGAGGGGCTGCAGAAACTTGAGCTATTGTTGTAAGGGTATGAAATGTGGGGAGTCCGGGAAGGCAGCAGACTTCAGAATGTCCTGAAGGATGAACAGCAATTTCCTGATCAGCATAGTAAGCATGGAGTGAGTCCTAATAAGACGTCGTTGTCATTCTTGTCTTAGTACCCCTCAGCCATGTCTTGCACTTAACTACTGTGATCTTTTTCTTTTAATTTTTTTGTTT
>LOEQ01004719.1:11316-25647 GCA_001685075.1 Bramus lutescens | reverse complement strand
TATGTTACTTTGGAGAAGAGATTTTGCTTTTGTTTCGACAGAAAATGAGAGGCTCTGGATTTATTCAGAGTTAAGACAAATCAGCTTTGATCAAGGAAGACCACCTGAGAAATCTCTGACAGGGATAGATGGCCCAGATGTCCGAGTTCTTCATCCAGAACAGGTTCAAGACTGCTGCCTGAAATGATGAAGACTCACAGGATACTTCAGTCAGGACTTGATCATAACGCTAAATTTCCTTAAGGTCCCCATAAGATTATCAGCACCCCCAACCAGCTTGAAGTAGCCTGGAATACTACACCCACATTCCCAAAAAATGGACTATTGAGATTTACCTTTTTTTTTAAGAGAGGGGAAGATGTGTGGGAAAATTGTCTGCATTCTGCAAATCATGTTTTAAATAAATACTAATTGGCCAGGCAGGAAGTATAGGTGGGAAAACCAGACAGGAAGTAGAAATGATGCAATGAGAACAGGAGAATTCTGGGAAGGAGGAAGTTGATTCCTCCCACTCCTGCCCAGACAACCAAAGCAACAGGATGTGATCTGCCCCACTGAAAAAGGTACTGAGACACATGGCTAACATGAATCAGAATAATGGCTTAATATAAGCTACAAGAGCTAATAGGTAGCCTGACCTAATTGGCCAATCAGCTTATAACTTATGGAGACTCTCTTTGTGATTTTCTTTGGGGCCTGTGGGGTACCGGGTGGGAAAGAAACCCCAACAAATAAGCAGGCCCTTGTGTTACAATGTTCCTATTTGCCTTTACCACCATCTTTTCTTTTTTTTTACTGAGTTTGTGCATTTGGCCACAAATATTATAAGTTAATGGTTACTTTATCCAGAAAACAGGATTTCACAGCACTTACTCCCATGCGTTGGCTCTCAAAGTCTTAAAACCTCTCTTCTGCAGTGTCCCTTGCAGATCAGAGTGGGTAATATTCCTGAGCAGTTTAAGCTAAAACCTTAAGAATGTGATCACATTTTGTTTGTGCTCTAACAAAGTTTGCCTGAGAATCAGAGTGTGTGGTGACACCAGTTATCCAAGAGACCATACAGTGGTGGCTCCACACCTTTAATCCCAAAACTTGGGAGACAGAGATGGAGAGATAGTTCCAGGCCACTCTGGAGCTACATTAGTTTGATCTTGAGTTACTCTTTCCAACTCGGTGGGAGCTAGCAGAAGGTACAACCTCCTAGCTCAGTTACTGCTTGCTTTCTCAATGTTCTCTATTAAAGTCTATGCTATCTTCACCAGCCATAATTTTCTCTCTAGTTCTGAATGGTAATAACTATAATTATAGCCTCCATAGTTTAGGAGGACTTTGGAGACTTCCTTGTGAAAGTATCATAGTGGCTGTCACACTTGGTGCTGGGATTTGGGAAAGAGGCAACAGATTTGAGGAGAGATTAATTTGAGGAATAGTGGACAGGATGCAGGAGTTGGTGGATGAGGATGGGTAATGTAAATACAGTATACTATTATGTGCTTTTGAGAAAAATTAAAATATTTAATTTTTTTCTTAGAAAGTAGTACATTCTAAATTACTTTTTATGCACTACTTTATCCTCACCAGTCCATAATTTTCTCCTTGCCCTATTTAAACCTCCACTATTTTTTAAAAAAATTGTATTCACTTTACACATGACATGGAAATAGCATCAGGAGGAAGACTGGTAAAATTGTCTCTCTACTCTTCCTGGACTCCAAGGCTAGTCACTTTAAATTCAGTACTGAAATTTAAAACTTCAAATCTAGAATTTGACAATGAATAGAATATACAGAACTTGTCATCTGGGAGCTGAGCTACCTCTGTCATTAAAATACCTTCAAGTTCCAACCATTTTCCAACAAATATCACTTTTTAATGATGAGTAATATTCCATTGTATGCATTTACCATGTTTAAATTAAGGCGGATTCCACCCTTTATCTATTGTGAGAAGAATCGCAATGAATGTGGATACAAAGCACTCTATTTAGCCTGATTTAGTCTTCTTGGAATATACCCAGTAGTGTTTTAGCTGGGTCATGTGGTTTTATTCTAACTTTTCTGAGAAGCAGCTCTAATGGTGGCAATCCTAATTTATATTCCTGGGAACCATATATAAGTGGTTACCTTTGCTTGGCCCCTGAGAACCCTCCTACAATATCTTATTGGAATATTAATAAAATTCTGAACATAGATTCACATGATGCACAATGCTCAACTCCATAGTTGCATTCATTGGCCAGAATTTTGAGAAAAGATCTCAATGTGTATCTATCCTTTAATTCATTTTGAAGCCAAGGCTGGCCTTGAGTATGCTGATCATTCTATCTCTGTATTCTGATTGTTGGATTTTCAACAATGTGCCACTATGGTCTTATCTATTGTCTGGACAATGATCTGCAGCTGATTGTAAGTAAACATCAACCCAAAGTATAATAATGAACAGCAAGTAGGAGCTAGATAGATTGATGGGAAAATATCAAGGTCAAGAAAGTGGAACACCCAGCAGAAATTAACTATGAGAGACCTATTAAAGTAACCAATGGGAATTTCAATGAGTTCTATGATTACCATATTTTCTGTTGGTCTGGGCTTCAATGTAAAAAAAAGTAGTAAAGTAACAGAGATGACATCACCAAATGAGGTGTGCTCTGTCTGTAGGGACATCTTTTTCACAGGATAAGCAAAACCTCTATTAAAACTGTTTACCTTTTTGCTGTTCTTAAAGACACAATTTTACTCTGTTGTTAGTTTGGTCTTCCTTTTTTTTACAGGGTTGATGTGGTGGGAGACGGGAGTGAGGAGCAGGAAGGAGTTCATTGATATAGGAGTGTCTTCTATCTGTTGTTTCCTTGGTTAATTAATAAAGAAAACTGCTTGGCCTGATATGTCAGAACATAGGTAGGNTAGATATAATGGGCCAGGCAGTGCTTAAATGAATACAATTTATGTGTTGCTATTTTGGGGTATAAGCTAGCCCTTTGGGAGCTAGGTGCGACTAAAAGAAGGCCTGCTTGCCTCATCACTACAGTCCATCCTCATGTATTTAGCACTAGCCTCTCAAAAGCATCAAAAGAAGTCACAAATTCAAATTCTACTTCATCAGTTAAAACACATATATTACCTACTAGGAAGCCATGAGAACACAATGAAGATACACAACCATTGCAAGATAAAGGAAGGAAGGAAGATGTTAAAAATGTGGAACTATAAGGGAGGCATGTTTTAGAAATTTGAGATATAACAAGGTTTCTATGAAAGAAATCTACCTGTTTGGCCTTTTAAACAAAGGAGTATCTTACCCAGACATGTGTGGGCATCTAAACAAAGGGAACAGTGGACATTAAGAAAGCTTAACTTCAGTTGTCCACAAGACTACATCTAATACATTACCCTCAGAGGTTTCACATATGAAATTTCATATAATGTTAAAAAATTAAACTAGCCAAATTTGTGAGATTTTCTTACCTAATATTTTGTATATTTACATCAAAAAGGTTAAAGTCATTTCAGTTAGTTATCTAGTTGACTATATTTCATTACATTTACAAGCCAATTAATTCTCAATAAATGTTCAAGTGGTAGTTATTAGAGTACAGTAGAAACTACAGAAAAAGTAGACACATTAATTTCTTATGACATGATTTATTAATATATTTATCCTAGCAAAACTCCTGACAATTAATTTAAAATGTTTAACAAGGCAGTATATTCCAAAATGCTTCTTACATTTACCAATTAAGACAAATAAAAAAATTCAAAATAGAAGAGAAAGAAAAGGGAGAAAACTTACCCAGTTTAGGGTAATTTTCTAAACAAAACAAATGTCTCTATTATACACATTAAAGTGAACTTAGAAAAATTACTTCAGTTTCTAACATGGCTGTTGCTGTCAGCTACACTGTGGTTTCTGCCACAAGCAGAGCCCTGGTGCTGCTGTAAGTATGTCACATATTGATACTACAGCTGGTATGTAATTTCGCCACTTGAACAGAATGTGCTAGAGATAGTTTAATTGCTTTGTGCCTCCATTAACACTTCAATCATATTGTTCAAATATTGGTCTCAATATTGCATTAATTTCCTTCTTGAAATAAGGTATATTTAATTCATGTGTCTTGTAGGGACTGCTCACATTAACAGCACTGAATAAAGGAGCTGTGCTATGAACAGAACAGCTATGATCAATAAATGATTGCAGATATGTATACTGTGTAAGTGGATTTAGTATATACCTTTGCAATACTGACAGAAAATAGAGAGAGCTCACTCCTGAAAAATGCAAGGATCTAGAATTTGTAGAACAAGTTTTGAAAGCTTTTGTTCATTGAATATGTATTGTTTGACTAAATGCCTTGTTTTATATAAGACATGGCTTAAAATGTAGGGCCCTGGCAAAAATGTGGGTACTGTCAAACAGAGGGTTATTTTTTCCATTTTGCTTATCTTATTAAAGCAATGTGTGGGTATTAAATTGGAAAGGTGGCATAGACAGTAACAGAAAAATAAAAAATAAAACATTATTAAAATTTTTGATCAAAAGGAACAATAAAAGACTATTAATTCATTATGAAAAAAACTTTATTAGATTCAGTGGCTATCAGCTAAAATGACTGTTTTATATTGACATTTTATATCTCTCCTGTTTAGGTTTACTTAAGTAATCGTCTCACAACCTTGTGTTGTAAGGTTACATACAATTTGATAAAGTGTTCCTTAAAGGTCAAGATGTATATGGCTCCTTCTTACTTCTACTTGTGTTATTACAGTTGGGAAAATCTGTATAATTATTAAAGTTCTGCTTCAAAAATAGTACCCAAAAATCCTTCTGACATTCTCAANATATATATATATATATACCAAAAGAACTTGAACATTAATACAAACTCTAAACTTAACTGATAATTCTTGAAAAAATAAACAATAAAATGATTTGTTCAAGACAGAAAGTAAAAACTTTTTAAAAATTATCAACACAGTTTGCTTTGATTTTTGTTCAAGGACAGCAACTTAACCTAATATTTGTTAATGGTATTTGCTGCCCATGGTAGCCAGAAAGAAAATATCAGGAATATGGAAATCATGTTTCTTCTATGATATAGAGTTCTAAATGACTGCATCAT
Source organism: Bramus lutescens (assembly GCA_001685075.1). NCBI lineage: Eukaryota > Metazoa > Chordata > Mammalia > Rodentia > Cricetidae > Bramus > Bramus lutescens. The sequence continues at coordinate 20,528 of LOEQ01004719.1, read as the reverse complement.
ATTGACTAATGTCAGAACATTAAAATGTGGAGAGGCATGGAAGATAACAGGATTTCTGTTTTAAAAATATATAAAATACTTTCTTATTTCCCAGAATTCAAGTAATCAAGAAGACATTAAGTTGTTTCAAATCTATAATGGTTATTCAGATAATACATAGATAAATCAAACAAGTCTTTCTTGGTGATAAAATTAATATTTTTTCTTGAACTTATGGGGTGTGAATGAATAAGTAATAAAACTGAGACAATATAATATACTTCTGTAGTAAAAACATCCAAACAAATTTTAACAAACTGCACACTGCTTATTTCAAAGCACCTATAATGATTCCTATCATATAAAAGAAATTGATCTGGTAGGGTAAATGTACTGATTTCCTTGAGAAAGCACCTAAGTCTAGAGTTTAGTCCCTTATAAAGAAATGAACCATTTACAACAAGATATTGCCCATTCATTTGTATCCCAATATTCACCAGTCTAGTATTTGAACTTATGCGATCAAGCAGTAATGTTTGGAATAATTTTGCATATTCATAATAACTTTAACCTTTTCAATTGTTATCTTAAGAACAATAATTTTTTTTCTTCTCTTGATCAATGGTTGCTATTTGATAATCAAAACAGGAGTGTGCATTACATTTTACCTCAAACTATGAATCTTGGAAAGCTCATTAAATTTCTCAAAATACAAAATACACTGACTAGTGCTTCATGGAAATATTTAGTGAATACAGCTTGCTACCTCATAGCTTGCCTTACCTTTAATCAGTAAACTTACACAAGTGAGGAGCTAAATTAAAAAGTTATTTATATTTCCTCAATTTACCCTAGACTATATTATAATGGAATTAAAATAATAAACCATTATTTTTACATTGTTTGATTGATTTTAGGGGACAATAGATGGCAAAATGGAGAAGACAACAGCAGTTAGGAGAAAGAAGTCATGATAAAATTGGTCCTATAAATAGCAACAACACCTACATTGATTGGAGAAAAAGGTGAGAGTATCTGAGCTCCTATTTTGAAAGCCCTGGTCTCTAGACCTCTAAGCCCCACCCCCAGAGCACATTCTATGCCCCTCCTTTTATCTGTCAGATTGCTGGATCTGTAGTAGGTTGAGGAGAGTTCGAACTCAAAGGCATGAAAAATATGCTCAAGATATATAGAAGAAAACAATTCCAAACTAAAGAAGGACATGACATGATGGTGCATGAAGCTTTCAGAACACCAAATAGATTGAATTCCCCCCAAAATTTGCTTACCACATAATGATCAAAACACTAAACATCAAGTATAAAGAAAGAGTATTAAGAGCTGCAAAGGAAAAAAGTCAAATAACATATAAAGACAGACCAATCAGAATTGCACATGACTCCTCAGTGGAAACTCTGACGGCCAAAAGGTGCTGGACAGATGTTCTGCTGATATTAAGAGACCATGAATTCCAGCTCAGACCAGACAACTATATCCAGCAAAGCTTTAAAGCATTCATTAGTGATCCCAAAAATTCTACCAGGGAACTTCTCCAACTGAAAATACCTATAGTAATGTGGCCAGATACAAGATTAACTCAAAAAAATCAGGAGCCCTTCTATATACAAAAGATAAAGGGGATGAAAATAATATCAGAGGAACGTGACCCTTTATAGTAGTCCCAAAATCATAAAATATCTTGGAGTAACTCTAACCAAACAAGGGAATGGTATGGAAAGTCCTTATATGTGTTGCTTTCAGTGGTTAATGACTAAAGAAGCTGTTTTGGCCTGTGATAAGACAGAATAGAGCTAGGTGGGAAAACTAAACTGAATGCTGGGAGAAAGCAGGCAGAGTCAGAGAGAATCCATATATCCACCTGCAGGAGACAGACACACCAGAAACTTATTGATAAGTTACAATCACATGGAAATACACAAATTAATAAAAATGGGTTAACTTAAAATGTAACAGATAGCGAGAAATATGCATGAGCTAATAGCCCAATCAGTTATTTAATTAATACAGTTTATGTGTGGTTATTTTGAGTCTGGGCAGCCAAAATTGAATTAGCAGCCTCCCACAACAAGTCAAAGACCTGAAAAAGAAGAACACTGAGTCTTTGGAAAAAGAAATTGAGAAAGGTATCAGAAAATGTAAAGATCTCCCATGTTCTTGGATAGGTAGGATCAACATAGTGAAAATGGCAGTCTTACCAAAAGCAATCTACAGATTCAGTGAAATCCCCTTCAAAACTCCAACACAATTTTTCATAGATATAAAAAAAACAATACTCAAGTTCATATGGAATAACTAATAACCACAAATAGCCAAAACAATTCAGTAAAAAAAGGAACTTCCAGAGTCATCCCTGACTTCAAGCTCTACTATAGAGCTCTAGTTAAAAAAAATAGCTTGTAATTAGCCTCAAATCAGATGCGAAGGTTAATGTAATCAAATTGAAGACCGTGACATTATCCAAGTACCTATGAAGACCTTATTTTTGACAAAGAATCCAATATGGTAATGGAAAAAGGAAGCATTTTCAACAAATGGTGCTACCACAATTGGATAGCAGGATGTAGAAGAATGTAAATAGATCCACATCTATAGTCATGCACAAAATTCAAATTCAAATGGATCAAAGACCTCAACATGAATTCAGTTACACTGAGCTTGATAGAATAGAAAGTGAGAAGTAGCCACAAATATATTGTCACAGAAGACCACTTTTGAAATATAACACCAGTAGCATAGATACTGAGTACAATTAATAAATTAATAAATTAATAAACGAAACCTCCAGAAACTGACTGTAAAGCAAAGGACATGGTCAACAAGACAAAACAACAACCTACAAAATGGGAAAAGATCTTCAACAACCGTACATGAGACAGAGGGCTGATCTCCAAAATATAGAAAGAACTCAAGAAATTGGAACAAATAATCCAATTAAAAATGGGATATAGATCTAAACAGATAATTCTCAACAAAAGATTCTCAAATGGCAGAAAGGCATTTAAGGAATTGCTCAACATCCTTAGCCATCAGGTAAATGTAAATCAAAATGACAGTGAGATACTGTCTTACACCAGTCAGAATGACTATGATCAATAACACTGATGACAGTTTATGCAGGACACAATGTAGGGTCAGGAGAACACTCCTCCATTGCTGATCGGAATGCATTATACAGCCACTCTGGAAATCAATATGGCAGTTTATCAGAAAATTTGGAATCAACCTACCTAAGGACCCAACAATACCATAATTGGGCTCAATCATACTGGACACTTGCTCAACTAGGTTCTTAGTATTATCTTATAGCCAGAACCTGAAAACAATGTGCATTCTCCTCTACAGAAGAATAAATAAAAAATGTGGTAATTTACACAATAGAGTATTACTTAGTGGCATAAAAATGACATCATAAAATTGGTAGACAAATTGAAGGAACTAGAAAAAAAAAATCCTGAGTGAGGTAAACAAGACACAGACAGACAAATATGGTATGTGCTCACTCATACTGGATTATTAGACACAAAGCAAAATATAACTAGGCTAAAATCCACAGGCCCAAAAGAAGCTCGGTAAAAAGGAAGCCTAAGAGGGATATGCATGGAGGGCTCCAAGAAGACAAAATAGTTAAGATCTTCTTGTTAAACTGGGAGGTGGGTAGAAGGGAGGAGAGGCAGATGGGAACAGGAGGGATCAAGATGGACCAATTGGGGGAGGGAAGGGAGAGGGAGACCAATGAAAGATATATCCTGATAGAAGGAGCCAATATGGAATTAGAGAGAAACCTGGTTCTAGAGAACTTCCCAGGAATCCACAAGGATGACCCCAGCTAAAATTCCTAGCAATAGTGGAGATGGTGCCTGAACTGCCCTGCCACTGTAAGCAGTTTAGTGATTACCCTGTCATCGTAGAACCTACATCCAGTAACTGATGGAAGCAGATCCAGCAATACACAGCCAAGCTCTGGGCTGAGCACCTAGAGTGAAGTTGAAGAGAGTGAGAAGGGTTTGTATGAGCAAGAGGGAAATGGGAAAACCACAAAGACAACTGACCAGAGCTCGTAGAAACTCATGGAATGACAGCTGGGGAAGCTGCATGGAACCAAATTAAGCCCTCTGAATAAGGGTGACAGTTTAGGGGCTGGATATGTTTCGGGGACCCAAGGCAGTGAGATTGGGTCGTTCCTTGGGTACATGAACATGCTTTTGGGAGCCTATTCCCTATGGTTGGATACCTTGCTCAACCTTGATGTAGAGGTAAAAGGGCTTGGTTCTGCCTCAGTTTTGCATGCCTGACTTTGTTGACCTTATGCCCTGTGAGGAGAGGATGGTGGATGGGATGTGTGACAGGGATTTGGGATAAAGGGAGGGAGAGGAACTGGAGTATGCAAAATGAAAATTTTTAAATAGAATATTACATTTAAAAAGTAAAAAAGAAGCAATAGATATTTATAGCAAATTGAAACAATCAGTCTTGAATAAATACAGAATTAGTAAACAAATAGAATATAATCGAAGGAATTTTTGGATATGAAGAGGAAGCTCAGTAGATTGGTCAAGCAAGAGCATGAAGTGGGGACTGAAAATAATCAATGGACAGAGCACAGAACTATTGAATTTGTCTGATCTTCAAGCTGGAGAGACAAAAACTGAATTTAAAATAACTCCTGAGATTACAATCAAGGATTTACTTACTTATGTTATCATTTCCCCAAAGCAGAGCTGAAAGTTTATCAGGCAGAAAAAAAAAAAAAACACCTACTCGATATAGCAGAAATTGTTAATGAGAACTCCACAAACTTCTCAGAAGAAAAAATATAAAGGTTTTTTTGAAGGAAATTCCAGAGATGATAAGCTCAAACAAATCTATAGAAAGACATATCATAGCTAAGCATCCAAAAAATAAAGATCACAAAAGACTCTGGAGCATCTATAGGACAATGATCAAATTTCAATTACAGTGCATTTCTCATCAGAACTATGGAGAACAACAATGCATGATAAATTGTGATGTAGGCTACAAAGGGAAGGAAATAATTAAGAGTCCTCCCAGCTGTCATACCTATGAACCACAACAATGACCAGAATGACAAGATATTTACATAGATGTAATAGTGGCACTCACATGTTGTCAGTAACTTACAGTTGTCTAAGTGGACTTAAGGACCACTTAGCAGGAGAGGAATCATGCCTGGTACTAGAAATCTAGCTAACTTTCTAGAACTAGTGAGGTCCTAAATCTTAGAAGAGAAGCTATAATCATCATTTCTTTAAACAAGCATAATTCCTTAACTAAATTCTACATCTCATGGCTATATTCATAGTTAGTGTAATTAGTACCCTTCATCAAAAAAGTTTCTCTATACAGCATATGAGGACAAGTCAAGAAAACTTCAAAGATCAATAAATTGCAGGCAACTAACCCCAATGCAAACAACTGCAGTATAACTTCTGTATCTATAGCTTAGGAAACATTGTATAAACAAGGGCATGAAGATTATAATAGCTAGTCTACCATGAAGTTTGATATGACTGCCTCTCTTAGAAAGGGCTAAAGAGACAAGACATGAGCAATGCTGTCAGTATACATAGTAACATAGAAGGGAGGGAATGTCATAGTGTCCCATAACTAGACCAAGAACTATAGAGGACTAATAACTTCTGGGAAAGGAATAATTAGCCTATCACAGTCATAAATCCTCTGATTGATTGATAAAACCAGTCCATCCTAAATCCATGCACACACAACAAAAAATGGACACAGAAGGTTGTATTTATAGATTTTTACATACAGACAGACAATATATACTGTATGTATGTATGTGTGTATGAATTACAATCATAGACAAATGTTATCAGTTTGAAATGGAGGGGAGACCATCAGAGGGACTGAAGGGAGGGACTGCAGGAAGAAAAGGAAGGGAGAGTTAAAAGTGTAGGAATCACTGGATATTCTTTAAAAAATATGAAGGAACTAAAATAAATGATTGTGTTTAACTATACTTCTCTAGTTAATATTTGTTATATATAATTTAGCCTTTATACACATACATGTTCACTAATTTTTTTTTCATAATTTTGGGCCAATACTTATAATTACTAAATAACTGTAATACAAAATCTTAACAAGGGTGACATTTCAGGATAGTTAAAAGAAATATGTGAGTCCTCTACACTTCTGAGATTTTGTAAAAGCTTTTCTCAAATGTCTGCTTACTAGAAAAAATAAGCTATACAACAACATACCTTTCTGAATCAACAAAGCTATTGATCATCCATTTCTGTTGATGACAATTTTAACAAATAGATATTGGTAACACAGTAGAATCCTACCTATAAAGAGAAGAGACACTTATGGGTGAGACAATTTTCTGAGGTAATTATGGCAGTTTAATGAAACATCAGTACCAAAAAGCTAAAAGCTGTTTGAGCCTTTTAATTTAATATTCATCAAATGGCAAAATTATATAGATGTGGAAAGAGACAAATTGCTTCTGAAAATAAGGAGGAAAATATAGAAACAATGGTAGAAAATAAATCCTTATGAAATGAAGCACTGAGCTATACTGAAGACCAGAGTTTGTTGAATAATTGGAGGTTTTGCTAATACACACACACACACACACACACACACACACACATACATATATAATTTTTACAGGGGAAGAAACCTTCAGAGCCCAACACAAGTAAACCTAGTGCCACATTGTTAGTCATTACAGATTCCCAGTTGGAAGTTGAAGAATACAAGTAGTATAGACTTGAAATATTTCAATTTACTGTTTGTAGCTGAAACCAATTGAATAGCATAAAATATTCAGCAGTGCATATTATGTAAAATAAATGAGGAAAGAGCAGAATGTCTAAATTTTGATTATTAATGGACAGGACCAAAATTGAACTCCTCTCAAATCTGATAAATAAATCTCATTGCTAAATGGGATAAGGATGTAAAAGATATTATAAAGCGTTAAATACAATTCACAAAGCATCATTATGACAGAAAAGCAAGAATGTTAAGCAGGCTACAAAAGCAAGTGCTTCAAACTAACATAAATGAGATTCTACTAAAATCAAGACCATCCATATCAAACAGCACCCTGAGTTGAAGTGATCATAACATAAAAAGTAATGAAATGTTTGCAAAACATAGAAGATTCATCAACAAATATGTATATAAAAACTCAAAAACAATTCCACTTTAAATTCAGCTAAAACCTTGAACAACTGCTTCAGAGAAGAAAATAGCCAAGACAGTAATCTTAAAATACTCAAGCACATTAGCCTCCATAAGAACTATATATTGAAAGAGAAACTACAAACTCACAGAATGTGTGATAATACACGCAATACTTGTGCAAGATCAAGCAAGAAAAAATCAGCTTGTAGTTGTGAGGTGGGCATAAAATCCCATTCTTATCTGAAAAACACATTGGAAATTGGCAATTTCTGGGAGAAAGGGAGAGTCAGTTTTCTTTACGTGTGCAACCTCTGGATGGTCTGCTGGGAAGTCATGCAGTCAAAGCATTCCTAGGTGGCTCAAGTTGTATCTGATCAGCTTAAATAAAACAAAATGAAAGAGGTCATAAATTCAACTGGGCATGCATGAGGGTAAATCTGGAAGGTGGATAAAAGTACATTTATGCAGTTCTCAGAGTTAAATAAAAAATGAAGAAAACCAGAATCCTATCAACTAATACTTGTTGGGCTTTTGTTTTGTACAATAATATGTTTAATCATTGTGTGTGTGTGTGTGTGTGTGTGTGTGTGTGTGTGATGCAGGTGCCAGTATTTGCATGTGGTGCTCAAGAAACAATCTTCTGCTGTCAATTCTGTGGTACATCTTCTATATGCATTCTGAGGAGCAACCTGAAAATCAGAAAAGCAAAGCAGCCAAGCCACTAGAGAGCTCTTATCTCTACGGAATCTTCATAACTGAGAAAGAGCAAGTTCTTGTCTCATCCACTTTATATTCCTCTCTAGTGTGAGATTAAAGGTGTATACTACCACTGCTCAGCCTCTATGGCTAACTAGTGTCATTGCAGGGTTTAAGGGTATGTGTAACCACCGCTGACTAGTGTGGCAGCTTTGCACTGACCTTCAGGAAATCTTTACTTATTAAAACACAAATAATATACGACTATGTGTGGTGTCATGTTCTTTATCACATTATGCCATATATTAAGAACTCTAATGTATGTAGAGATCTGGGAGCTAAAACATGAAAGACTGTTCATGGCTACTATTTATTTAGAATTTTTGACATAATACAACAGAAAACTCAGTAGTCTAAAATGAAAATATTTATAAATTCAAAGGTGTGCTTTAAAAATGATTCCAAATAATCATGTTCAAGCCAAATACAAATGAAAAATCAAATAAGTAGCTAGATGATTCATTGTCATCATATAACAAAATATCCCTCAAATAATTAACATTTTATAGGTCAGTGCATATGTTGATGATAAGAAGAATAAGAACATATATATATATATATATATATATATGTATGTATGTATATGTTATAGGAGGAGCATGTCATTTTGTTCTTCCCGCCTGGCTAGCTTAACCCCCAAAATAATTACATAGAAATTGTACTAATTAAATAACTTCCTGGCCCATCAGATCAAACCTCCCATTGGCCAACTCCTACATCCCAATTCAACCCATTTCCTTCAATCTGTGCATTGCCAAATGACTGTGGCTTACTGGCAAGTTTCTAACCAGCGTCTGTCCCAGGTAGAAGATCCATGGCATTCTGCCACCCTGTCCTTCTTCCAAGCATTCTGTTCTGTCCACTCCACCTATCTAAGTCTACCCTATCAAAAGGCCGAGGCAGTTTCTTTATTCATCCAATGAAAGAAATACATAGTCAGAAGGACCTCCTACATCATTTCCGCTTTTTCTGTTTAAACAAAAAAGGAAGACTTTAACTTTAACATAGTAAAATTACATATAAGAAAACAGTTGTCAAGCAAGAATTAGTTACAATGTTTATATCTATTTTATTTTTATCATGACAAAGTAAAACTATAACTATAACTATCTATTTATTCTTCAACACTAGCAAAGACTCCAGAAGGATATAATATTTCTTAAGTAAACAGGAGGCACATTGTAAGCAGCTTCCAAAACTCTAGAAATGACAGAGGCATCTCGCTGCCTGGATAGTCACCCAAAGTTCTTCTGTATCATTGGGGCATCCATCTTTAGCCT
>LOEQ01004719.1:0-11046 GCA_001685075.1 Bramus lutescens | reverse complement strand
GATGATTATCCATTAACAACCTATATTTCCTAATTATACATTACATTTTTAAATCAACTGCACAATCACAATACCTCAATCAAGATCAGAAATATTCATATAACAAAATTGACCTTAAATTTATATCAATAAAGCAAAATCCATACCAATGCAAATTATTCATATCTATATCAATATACATAAAATTATCATCACTTAAATGACAACATATATTTTATATGTTAGATCAAAAGAATAGTAACTTTATCCACTCATGTGCAATGTGTGTCAATGAATGAAAGGCTACATATGCTATTTATAATCAGAGCTGTCTTAGTTCAGAGGTTTAGTTTACTATCATCATAGTGGGGACCATGGTCTCTTGCAGGCAGACATGGTACTGGAGAGGTATCTGAGAAGTTTCATCTGGATCCACAGGCAGCGAGAAGTGACAGTGACACCCTGACCAGGCTTGAACTTCTGAGACCTCAAAGTTCACCCACTAGAGACACACCTACTCCAACAAAGCTATACCTACTTCACCAAGGCCACACTTCCTCCAAATATCCACAACTAATCCAAGAAGTTTATACTTCCTAATAGTTTCCATACCTATGGGTCTTTGGCGGAATATTTTGTTCAAACCACCACAATAATATTTTTTGATTATTTGGAAATTTCACACAATGTACCCATCAAACTTGCTTTCCAGTCCTTCTGGGTGTACCCTTCCTGCCCCACGAATGACTGTAAATACACCAACAAGGGTATCCCTGTAGGTGTCATACAGGGAAGAAAAACAACAAAATAAGAATGAAAACCCAGTCCAGATTGATTTAATCAATTTGGATCAGACTTTGTGCAGTCTAATAACAGGCAGATTATTTCCAATGTATTTAGGCCCAGTATAATTTGGAAAAAAGTTTCCTGGTTTAATACAATCCCTGTTGGAGAATTAAGCATAATTACATTGAAAATCAACTCAATACACACGCCATTTCTTCCAAGAAGATGGGTTCTATATGTAGGTTATCTGTGCTAGTTTAAGAATCCAAGAGTCTGGCCAAGTCTGGGTCATACAGGCAGCATAGAGGTCACGTGGACTATTAGCTATCTCCAGACAACAGAAAATGGATTTGGGTGTGGAGGCCATAGGAAAGGGGGACAGATATGAGAAATCTGTGATTGGGATGCATGATGCAAGATTCCCAAACGATCAATGAAAAAGCAATTCTTACAAAGAGTCCCTCCATTACATACTAGTATATCCAAACTAGATAAATTGAATTTTGAATTCTAACTGTTTGTTTAAGCGGGGGGAATAGTATTTGAACTACAGTTTCCTGAATGTTGGGAGTCTTCTTTCTGCATGCCCACCTGTGACTTTAAAGGACTGTGTTTATTGTTGCAGTTTTCACAATGAGTAAAGAAATATTTCAAAATGAGATCTTGGACATATTGTGTTATATTTCCAATGTCACTGTATATATATATATTTCAATAACAGTAGGACAGCAGTGGTGTCTGTTGAACCTTGGAATTGGGATACTAAAGAACCATTCATTTTGTGAGTCTTGCAGTAAAACTGTACAGGAACTGATAGGACAAGGTCAAGCTTCAGTCTCTCTTGGAAAGTAAACAATGAATCTTGTTGAACAATTTTGACAGGAAAACAATTGTTTCCATGTCGAAGTACATGAGTATAGGGTGTTTACATTATTGCTCACATGTCAAATCTCAGAAGCAATGATGACTTTTACTTCTAGCTTATGCAGTTCAGCACTGGCCATGAAGGACCTTCTGCTCGAACAGGATTACAATGCACTGCTCAGCACTTTTCTTCTTATGGCAGGTCTGTAGCCACAGTCTTAGAGACTTTTAGAGAGAAAACAATCTCCCTGGGGCCCATTGGAATAAAACACATCATTTGGACTTTTTAACTTCACATTTCCTAGTATATTTCAGAAGTTTTTCTTCTTTGACTAAAGAGTTCCAAAACCAGAAATGTGTTGTGGGTTTAGAACATGATGAAAGGTTTCACCTTGTACAATTCTTCCAAAAGTATTCATTAAATTGAATTGATTTACTTCATTTAACAATAAATTAGATTGTGCTGCTCATAGATTTTAAAAACCACATCAAATTTATGTGTCAAATAAATATAAAGCAGAACCAAAGACAGAAGGCTTTCTTGCTTTTGTTTTTGTTTTAGGGGTTTAAGTTTTTCCATTCTAGTGCATGAATATAGAAATTCTAGTGAAACTACTATAGAAATGCTTTGACCATTCTGCCTTTGATAGCATAAGTAAGAACAAAATTTAAAAATAATAGTGCACAGCACCTTGTAAGAAATTATCAATAAAAATATACAATTAAATAAAGAATTAAAACAAAAACTGACTTTTGTAAATATTGTCATTAATTTGAGAATGACACATACAGTATTTTAATTACTTTCACTTCTTCTATCCAAATTTTGCCACATACATTCTTCCATCCCTACCCCTAAACAGTATATCATCATTAGTTTAAAGTCTATTAAATCCAAATTTTTGTTGACCATATAGTTTTGGGTGTATATACATTCACAGGAGAAAGTTGACCTACAGGAGATCAAACTCTTAAAAAATCTTCTTCCAGCAACTATCATTTACAGTAAGTACACAGTTAGGAGTGTAACAGCACATTCACCTCACCTCTTCAAGTTGGTATTTTGTCCAGCTTGAGCTTTGACACTTCTGGCAAATGTTGTCTTTAATGCTGTGACTTTATGCCCAACTGTCCTATAATCTTCCCAAATAACTCTTTCCTAGTAGTCATCCACCACATATGCATCTTAAAATTTTTCTTCCTCTTCTTCCACAATGATCCCTGAACCTTGAGGGCAGGTGTGATATAGATGTTCTATTTAGGGTTGAGCATTCTGGTCTTGATTAGTTATGGTTCTCTGTGTTAATCACTATATATAGCAAAAAGAAGCTTCACTAAGAGTTGAGGGAGGTGCTAATCTGTAGGTATAAGGTCAGGTCATTAAAAGCCTGTTAAATGCTATACTATATCTGTTTAACAAAATAGCAGTGTGTTCTCCCCACTGGGCCCAATGTGTACGTAGTCACAGGCTTTCTTATCTTTCACAAGTAGACTCAGTTTTTTTGACCCCTGAAAATAGGCAGACACTGTGTACGGATCATAGGTAACCCATTTTTCTCTGGATCAAAGGTTGAGTGTTCTTCAAGGGAAGTTGTGTAGGATTCATTTAATCTGCCCCAAATGAATTTTTCTTAGCACAGATACTCAGGATATAGCTCTTACTTCGTGCTATAGTGACTATCCCCTTGGAATATGTCTCATTCAGTTCATAGAGTTAATAGAATGATCCTATAGCAAGCACAAGATCTAAGTAAGAGACACTTGTATCTACTAAACTCGACTTCAGTTATTCACGAAGTTTTGCGATTAATAACATGGTAACATATTTGTTTTAGATAATCAAAGTATTTCATAAATTAATTTTTCCATAAAACATGATTCTACTAGATCATTAATGTTTTTTATTAACACATTTCATTTATTTTAATTATTTTCCATAAGTAGCATAATTTTAAAATCTCAATGAACGCTTATAAATGTAAGTCTATATATGTTTTAATAATATCCACTAATGATTTGTGAGGACTTCACACAGGTTGCAGCACATTTTTTTCAAACATTTGTGAGTTTGAATATACTACTAATCCTTATAAATGTTAAATCAAGGCTTCAAAATTTCATGTTCAACATTTATTGTTCTCTTTTTATTAGAAAACACAGGTAAATTTTTCATATAAAGTAATTTTTTTTAAAAAGTATATTCAAAACACTTGTTTCAGACTCTTGGCTAGTAAGATCTCATATTCCCAAAGCATTACAAATCATTGCCAATGCTTTTGGTTTCCCTCCCAGAATTTGACAGTGTGAGTCTGTTGCTGAAGACACCACAAATAGAACATAATGTTATGTGAGGGATTTTACCTAAATATCCAAAGTAATTACTTCTCAAACAGCCAAAAATGCTTCTTTGTATGTATATGCATCCATCCCTAGAGTAACACTATTTTAGAAACATAGTAAGCATGTAATTTGGAAACCATTTTAGTGAGGAAATCAGTTTATACTGATCAGTCTGTGCTTTCATCATTGTTTATTGTCATATAGGTAACCCATTTCAAAACCCCATTTCTTAAAACTACCACACACAATTTGTTCTTCTTTGTCTATTGACTAGACAGTTGAGGTGTGGTCTGTTATCTGCACTGCTCTACTGTGTTTCCAAGGCCATAGTGCTTGACTTCCAGATAATCTAGAGCTGTTGATTTAAGATGACCTGAACTTAATATGTCAGAATTGAGATTATCTGTTATTTGGGGTTATGAAAGTGATGGGCCTTTGCTTTTAGTCATGGAACAGATGGTCTTGAGGAGATTTCAAAAAGGGCAAATCCCCTGAAGAAGCTTTTCAGGCCTCTGCTAAGTTGTTGCTTTCCTGTTCACAAATTAAGTTGCATGGCCACACTGGAGATTACAGGGGAGACAGCTATGTGCGGCATACCCAGATGCCTTGGGAAGTGAATAAGTTGCAAAGATTTATGCTTTTAAATACTTTCAACTTCTTCCATACTGTGAATTATATCAAAAACTGTTTGTGTAGATTTCCTGCAACAGTTTGAGGACTTAGCTCTGACTACAGGGAGAATAAAACTAACAGTAAAAACTGAAACTTCAGCTCCTGTGTATTGTCCAGAGCTGTGTGCAAATTGATGTTTTCCTTAAAAACTTGTTTGCATCTCCATTTTTGTCCCAGTGCAAACATTCATAAGCTATGAAGTGCCTGGGTGATTTGAAATCCAAATTGGTCCAGAAGGCTACAAAATCAGTGTCAAGAAGCTAAGAAATATTATTCAGCTTCCCAGACATGTAGAAAGTCAAACTATTACTTCTGAAAATGAGTAAGGCATTTAGATGTTGGCTTAGAGTAAAATGGTGCATTTATACAGATGTTATTTATACAATTAATAACAACATAAATAATTAGCTTTTATTCTAGGAAAATGTTTATTACAGTCTAGGATCACTACTTAATAAAGTAATGTTTAGCATTTTAGGCCAAGACAAAATATACAATCACTAATTAAGGATTAATGACTAGACTTTTAAACTATTTAATTATACAGGTTCTTTATGTGTCATAGGTATAACCAAGATATTTTAATACCAATTTACTAGGATAATTATAAGAAATACAGTATGAATACTTTATGACATTTTAAAACTGAAAAATAATGCCTCCTACCTTCTGCTGCATCGCAATTAGAATGGAGCATTCTAAATAAATCAGACATTATCAAAACAATATTATAATGTGAGTGATTCCATGGAAGTCAGACATTTTGAGGTTGAAAGCCTCACAACATTTGCATACTTCTTTTACTTAAAAATGTCCAAACCATCCCATAAGAGTGCAGATGATTATAGAAAACTAGAGTAAAATTTTCAGATAATTCTAGCTCCAGATTGAATAAGAATTTATGTATTTTCTGTAATAAATAAATAGTTGATAGTGTATACTAAGTTTATATAATGAAAACTGCCCATTCAAGTATTTAAATTAGAAATAAAATATTTGGTATGCTAAATTTTATGATGTGCCACCGCTGAAAACTTCTGATGCTGTGATTTAGATTAGGTTTAGCAAAAATTTTAAAACAGTTGTTCTCAAATTCAAAAACACAGCTGTATGCTACAGTTTGTACTTTATACTGATTACACTTTGTTGGTGAATCCTGAGAGCTGTTTAAGTGTGTGTGTGTGTGTGTGTGTGTGTGTGTGTGTGTGAGTGAGTGAGTCTGGGGACAAGACAAAGAGACACTCAGAGAGATATAGAAAAAGCTTTTGTGAAACAATAATAGGCTAGAAATGAAAGTTTCTTCTAAAAATGTTGTGTATCAGTTTATACTCACTTTATATCTTTAGTTGTTTTGAAATCATTTTTTGTACCTAGTATATGTTCAAACGTCTTTCATGCACTATAATAGTCAATTCTTACATCTTTTTGTGTGAAGCAGCATGTTAGAGCTGTGCTCAACTTGACAGTCAGTAAAGAGATTCCAGTTACGTAGTTTGCCTTAATTTAATACCATCCTATCACCCCAGTTTAAAATAAATGGTGATTGATCTTTGTGGTATTTGTAAAACCAGATTTTAACTTGAAAATTGAGTCACTCGTTTGTAAGGGTATATTATAATCTTTAGTCCATCGTTGCTTTCTGTTTGCAAGATTGAAAAGTCTCAGATACATGCAGAACATCAAACTTAGGTTTTCTATTTCTTATGTTTTGTAATAAATTAAATAAATTAAAAATGTTTTTCAAATACTTTTTAAAATATCTTCAAATAAATATTTTCTTTAAAATATGTGAAATTCTCCTGGCTGTTTACTACAATTGTTTTGTGGCTATGTTTCTTCACTTTTCTTAGCAGACAGAGTTCTTCTGCATTACACATGTAAATAAAAAAGTATTTAAAATTTTTTTCATACTATATTTCTCAATTACTACTCACCTACTGCTGCAGGAGCTCCTTTGGCCAATAGCCTTTAAGATATCAGCTCACTTAGTTGTGGTCTCTTCTACTATAAATGCAGCTCTAACATGTGCACTCGCTCTCCTGCTTCTGACTGCTAGATTTGTTCCAGTTCCCCATTTGTGCAGAGGACTGTGATCTAGGACAGAGATCTCTGAGTCTCTTCTAAATAAATAACCCTTTATTATATGTAATTCTGAACTAGTGTGAGATTATTTTCTATCATTCACCATCTTTTAGCACCCAACATGGGACATGAAC
The DNA here is from genome assembly GCA_001685075.1 of Bramus lutescens. Lineage (NCBI taxonomy): Eukaryota > Metazoa > Chordata > Mammalia > Rodentia > Cricetidae > Bramus > Bramus lutescens. Next base: position 4,189 of record LOEQ01004719.1, on the reverse strand, counting down.
CCAAGACCCTGAGATTAAGAGGTCCAGAGATTTAAAAAAAAAAAAGAAGAGGGACTATTGAATGGGGTAATAAGCAATTTAGTGTGAACTTATTCACAATAATAATAATAATAATAATAATAACAATAACAATAATAATAATAGTTAGTAATAGCGTAAATATTTATAAACTATTATTTATGGAAAATTTACATCGTTATAGTTGTTGTATATTGATACAAGTTCAAATTGCATTTTTCATGTTGAATATGCTCTTATTTCTCTTTGCAATGTTTGTACACCTATACAAAGTTATTTTGTCAGGTGCATGTTTCAACATATGTTTAAGACTTTTTTATATTGATACAAGTTTAGGATATATTTATCATATTGCATTATATATTTCTACCTCTGATCAAGATATTTATACATTGTTTATATTTTGAGGTCATTATCCTCTTTACTGAACAGTTGTTTAAAGATTGTTTAATATTCTGATATGAAGTCTTATTCTTTTAGCTATATAGGTACTAAGTAGTATAGGTCAATAATCATTCATGTTTGCTATACTTTTAGTCAGGCCACTTAGGTTCTTTAGATACATAGAGATTGTATTCTCCATAGACAGGTAAACTTCAACCACTTCAAAAATCTGTAGAACATGGCATTTAAATAACTTAGGATTCTGTTGATGTGAGACACATTTGCTCCTGGCAGCACTGATTTATTCCCAAGCGAATGATGAGCACCAAAGACACTCCACTTGGAGTTTGTTTTATTCTTAGCACAACTGGCCTTTTGGGCAAGTAATTGCCCATGCTTTGACCACTGACAATGTGCATGATGTTTGGAAAAGACAAACAGGACACAAGAAAAAAGACTGCCAAACCTAATCAAGACAGGGTAAGAAGGTTCTGAAAATGTTCCTGACTCTGAAAATTGTTTGTCTGTTACTCTAGGCCTTTGCCAAAATTGGTTGCTTCAACAATTCAAATAAGACTTTGGGTGATTGCTCAAGCAGCCAGTTGTTTCTGTCATCTACTGTACAATTTGGAAGCTCCTTCACTGCATTTCCTACCTACTCATATATTATTATATCCCTCTTCAGGACTTCGGTGGGGTTGAAGATTAGATAGTCATAGTTATCATTCTCTTATGATCAAGCCAAGCCATTTCCAATACAAGACTAAGACGCCTTAGGATAGAATGTTTGCTAAAACATTTACCGTATGTTCCTTGCTTAATATTATTTATGCTGGTTTTAATTTTAACTTTATACTTGATATATGTTCCTAGTATACATAGTTTTGTATTGGGCTTGGAGCTCTCCTATTTAAACAAAGGGGGGAGGTGCTGCATGAGTGCCTTTGGCCACTAGACTTTAAGTAAGATACAAGCTCACATGGGAATGGTCTCTTATACCATAAATGCAGCTATAAAGCATATGCTAGCTCTCTTGCTTCTGGCATTGCTTCGGGCTGCTAGATTCTGTTCCTGCTCCCCATTCATGCAGAGGACTGTGATCTAGGACAGTGATTTGTGAGTGTCCCCTAAATATATAATCCTTTACTTACATAATTCTGAACTAGTGTGGGATTATTTTGTATCTTCTACCATCAACTTCCAGTGGTATCCCAATTTTAGATTTACAAAATTAATTAGGATACTAATTATCCTAATGGCAGGCAGGCCAGGGTTTCACTTGTAAAGGTCTATTTGGAGAAATGCCTATGTAAAAAGAGATGGATAGCAGGTGAATCTTGGACAGCGAACAACTTTGCAGCTGGGACAAAACTTGTGGACAAAAAGAAGAAAGGAATAAGAGAAGCTTGTGCTGAGTAAAGCTCTGGAGTCATCTCTCTGTGGTAAAGAAATGGTCACAAGACAAGAATGAATCACTATAGAGCACAGATAGCATGTTCACTCTAAGGACAGAACCATGGCTCTGTCACACTCCAGAGTGGGTGTCTTGGCAGCTCAGGCATGGCATGCTCCGAAGGCTGAGCTGGTTCAAGCTGTCACCTAGAGACTCTTCTAAAGGGAGATCTTAGAAGTACCCGCTACACCTGAAGCAGATAATTTACCAATGCTTCTTCTTCTTTTTCTCCCTCCTTATTATTTCATTTGTTTCCATTAAATGAGGTAAAAGTTGTAATCCATCTTTTAAGCAATATAGATAAAAATTTTACAGTATTAGTTTATTTGTTCTAAAATACATGAGATGCTATATAGATATTAATCATATTGTTCTTTAGACTGGTATTTTACAATAATAAAATACTAGATTTTAAAAAGTAGAAAACAAATTTGTGTCTCCAAAACCTCTACCTTGTCTTAGTATGGTGATAACAAACACTTTATGGTATTTTACAGCATTTTTGCTGGGAACAGCAATACTAAAGCAATATCCCCAGAGTAAGTCCTCAGGTAGGACTTATAATTGCTTTCTATACTTTATCTATCAAAAATTTTCATGAAATATTTGTTGACCAGGCCTTAACAACTTTAATCAATCTTCAATTTCTAAGAGAAAATGATAAGAACATATAAATAGCAACCATAAGTTCTGCTATAGTATTTATCAACTCTCCACAAAGTTGATGAAGTACAAGAATTCATCTGATTAGTCCTAAACTATTCCAGATAAGGGAAAAGGACAAAAACTCCATAGCTACAGCCAGAGGGTGTCTCCGCAGGCAGAAGCAACTACTATATAGTGTTATAGACCCAAGTTTGATCTCTAGAACCTATGTAAGCAGCTGAAAGTGGTGTTGCACATCAAAACCCTAGAATTCCTGCTGCCAGATGGGAGGAAGAGACAGAAGAACTAGCTGGAATCTCTTGAGAAGTGGGGCTTACCTAATGCATCAGCAGAAACAAGAGAGACTCTCCTTCCAAAGTGTGGAAAGTAAGAACGAATTCCTGGAAGATTTCTTCTTAACTTCATGCTTGGTCTGTAGGAGGTTTGCTATGGGGCATGCATATTCCCAAATCCAGCACGAGGATGCCCGCACACACACACACACACACATGCACAAAAATCATATAGGAAAAAACCTTGCCATTTTCTCTTAAATATTGTATTGACAGCTTGGCTGAATCAAAGTTGTGCAATGTAATGATTTGATTCAGAAGTATAATGATTCTTATCATCTGTGTGGCTCACACATCTGTCACCACCCCTCTTTCGGCTAGAATCTGACAGTAGTCTTCTATAAACAATGGCTCAGGAGGAGATATGCCTGCCTGAGTTTCTAAGCAGGCTTGATAACATGGTCCCGCAAAGTCTATCCTTTATAAAGACAGACATGGTTTTTCAGCCTCAACAAAGAGTACAGTTTTATCTTTTAAACCAATTACATGTCATGACACTTGAAAAATTATATACGGTATTAAAATTTACAGTTTTTCTACTTTTATAATTTTATATATCAGTAAAAGTAATTTCTCTCTGTCCTACAAGCTTCTGATACCACATTCTTTATTTAATACATCGTAATGGTTACCTCAAAATTCTATATATAACTTAAGAATATTTTTCTTTTAGAATATCCGTGGTATTTGATGAAATACATGTGATATGTTTTAGGCAATGAAGTAAAGCAATCAGAATAATAAAAATCTGACTATTATGTAATATTACATACTGCTAAAGATATTTCATGTTATGCAAATTATTTTTGTTTAATAGAAAAACAATAAACAGTTAAAGTTAAACTAACCAAGCCACAATACTGTATGTAGTTATACTAAACTAAGTCGTCTGTATCTAACCCAAGTCACATTTAAAGGACATGCTTATATGATTATCCCCAACGCTTAGGTATGCAAATCCATAGATTTGAGATATGCTCCTTATTGCAGACAGATGAAACAGATTTCCACTTTTTCTCTTGGCATGCTTCCTCCATATTTCTCATAACAGGTTTTTAGATCTTAGTTGAAAATTAATTGTTTTGATACAATTAAAAAATTATCAATAAATAATGATTTAATACTAATATGATGTTAATAGGATGCCACTTATAGTCACTGCAGCTTTGATGTCTATTGAAGCTCAATATCCCTGTTGAAGCAGGACTCTGTTTAATATGCTCATGTGTGCCTACAGTCATCTGGTCATCTGATAAGGGACAACCTGAGGTCATATCAAAGGTCTTTCCTAGAACCTTAAGTAGTGGTGCATCAGGGATCTCATGGTAGCACTGTG
>LOEQ01004718.1:189388-216029 GCA_001685075.1 Bramus lutescens | reverse complement strand
CCACAGGGCAGGGAACCCTGACTGCTCTTTGGGCTGGAAAGGGAGGGGGAGTGGTAATGGGGGGAGGGGGAGGAAAATGGGAGGAGGGGAGGAGGTGGAAATTTTTAAGAATAATAATAAAAAAGATACTGAAAAAAGAACACAAAATAAAATACATCCAATGTCAAATAATAAGGAAGGGATAAAAAAGATGAAGTTTCTATTCAAAATCCCTTAGTGTTATCTGCATAGACTTTTCTCAATTTTTATTCATGTATATTCATTGTATACAATGTTGGGATTCATACAGTAATTGGTCTCGAGTACATCTTGTATTTTGTCAAGATAAAAAGTCTGCATTATAAGAATGCTTCATAAAATGTACTTAAACTCTCTAGGTATTTTTATCTTCTACAGGTTATTTAGTAGGTTAAAAATAATAGAAATCTATATTGTATATCATAACAAACAAAAATAATTTAGTTTTAAAAAAGTCTTTTCTTTTGTGGACAAACAGATAAAAGGGTTTTGAGACATCTGAAGGTTCTAGGGCTAGAGCCAAATTAGAACTACTTAAAAAGCCTCAAATGTCTTCTGTTTAGTCTCAGTCCAGATTAGGGACTCAGTGTGCCTTTATGCTGGTATATAGAGGCCTTGATATTTCCACAAATTCTGGAATCCAGATGCAGCAATACATAGCTGCACCTAGTAACCCTTGAACCTGTCTCTTAGTCTTCAGAATTGGAATCTGAAGAATGGTGTAACACGAGGGCCTGCTTATTGGGGTTTCTATCCCACCTGGTCCCCAGCAATTTAGTCCCAGAGAAAATCACACAGAGGTTTCTATAAGATTATAAACTGATTGATCCATTATCTCAGGCTTCTTATTAGCTCTTGTAGCTTATATTAACCCATTATTCTTATCTATGTTAGCCACATGGCTTAGTAACTTTTTCAGTTGGGTAGGTCACATACTGCTTCTTTGGTGATCTTGGAAGGACTCTGGGAAGAGCTTCCTTCTTCCCAGAATACTCCTGTTCTTCTTATTGCCCCACCTCTATTTCCTATCTGGCTACTGGCCAATCAGTGTTCATTTAAAATATAATTGACAGAATATAGACAATTCTCCCTCACCACTTCCCTTTCTTTTTTAACCAAAGGAAAATATCCATAGTCCATTGTTGGGAATGTGGGTATAGTAATCCATGCTACTTCCAGCTGGTTGGGGGCACTTATAATCTTATGGAGACTTAAAAAAATTTAGAGTTATGATCAAGTCCTGACTGGAGTATCATGTGAGGCTTGATTATCTCAGGAAGCATCTTTTTTAAGGCATTCAAGTAGCTTAATTTCATTAATATGGCATAAGAGAGAATACAAGAATAGAAAACAGATTGATGAACTATGTAAATAAGTAACTATTATGGATAGTTTCTTGTCAGCAACTCAAAAGCTTATACAGGTAAAAAGCATCTTGCAAAGCCAGTTTAAGTGCCTAAACCTGGAGAATTTATGATGTTGTATAAGAATACCTCCCCCAGGCTTCAGTTCCCAATTTGCACAATTTTTCAGCAGCACTTAGAATATTCTGGAATCTTATGAGAGACAAAACCTGACACATCACTAAGGAGATTAACACAAACCAATCACAGGTAGGCTCTAGGTACTGGGTTCCTTCACAGAGGCAGACTGAAGCTTGGCAACTTGCTCTATTTCATGTGACACACAAGATTCTGATCTGGGTGCAAAACCTGGGCAGCTGAGCCCCAGGGAATGTCTCTTTAATGACAAGACAAGCACCATTGCACTGTAGGGAGGTTCTAGATGCCATCACCAATGTGTTGTCTGCTTCAAAATGCTAGAAGAAAACACTTTGAAACTGCACATATTTCTGTGCACCATGTGTGTTTTGTGCTTGCAAAGGCTGGAAGAAGACAGCTTGGTCATCACAGGTAGCATCTTGAATCTGTTCTGGATGTAGAACTCAGGCATCTGGGCCATCTGTTCCTACNTTAGCAGCTGTTGCTCCTTCCTCATCATTCAAAAAATTCAAAGAGAGCATAATAACATACAGTATCCAGATTCTCTGTTTATTTTCCATCTTTATGTGTCTTTACTGTAAACTCTATTTCTTTTATTTTTACTTTTACTTTTTGAGACAGGCTGTCTGTATAACTTTGGCTGTCCTGTAACTCCCTCTGTAGACCAGGCTGTCTCTGAACTCACAGAGATCCACCTCCCTCAGCCTCCCAAGTGCTGAGATTAATGGCATGTGCCACCACACCTTGACTTCACAGTATACTGTCTCCAAAGTATTGGGATTAAAGGTGTGTGCCATCACGCCCAAGTACTCTCTTTCTTTTCTATTTTAAGGACTTTAACCTTTTTTTCAAACCTGCGTATAATTTTAACACACTGTAAACCACTTAGAGGTTTTCTTCATCTTTGAATCTCTCTTTACTGTGTATTTCTCTTTTTCTGACAACATAAGTCTTTAATTTACCAAGCAATGTGGGTAGGATTAAAGCTGTGTCTTTGACAGCTTGATCCAGCCCATTTCTTAGCTCTCTGAGATTTCAGCCTCATAGTCGAGGTACCGGCCAGAGGCATGTTTATTGCCACAACACTACAGCATTTCAAGGTCCCTGCCAGCAAGCAAGCTGCAACAGTGTGCTCACATAGTAGGACTGACTGCCTGAAAGAGTCAGAGTTTGCCCTGGCAGGATGGCCCAGAAAGCAGTCATTTTAAAAGGGTGCAGCTTTTTTCCCACTATGGCTAAAAACAAAAAGCATGCAGTCAGCTTTTCATCAACACCATTTAAGTATTTTGTGGCAGGAATTCTTAAAGAGCTGCAGGGTTTTCCAGCTAAAGCTGAGTCAGGAAACCTCTCTTCAATGAGAGTGCTTGCTTGCCTGTAGCAAAGAGAGCAGATCCAATAAATTACTGCTACCAAGAAGCCATGCTTTATTCTTTTCTGCCCAGAAATACTTTCCAAGCTTTCTCAGGTTTTATGTGGAAGCAGTTGTCAAGTTGGGCACCATCTGTAACATGAGGGCTGGCTTGTTGGGGTTTTTGTCCTGCCCTGTTCCCACAGCCAGCAAGGTCCCAAAGAAAATCACACAGAGGTCTATATTAATGATAAACTGATTGGTCCATTAGCTCATGCTTCTTGCTAACTCTTACTTATATTAGCCCATTATTCTAGTATATTTTAGCCACATGGCTTGGTACCTCTTTCAGTGGGGTAGGACACATCTTGCTTCTTCGGTGATCTGGGGAGGACTGGGGAAAGAGCTTTCTTCTTCCCAGAATACTCTATTCTCATTGCCCCACTTCTACTTCCTGTTTGGCTACCGGCCAATCAGCTTTTATTTAAAATATAATTGATAGAATATAGAACTCTCCTGCACTACCCCACAATGATGATTCCATCAGGACTATAATAATACCACTAAGATGAAAAACACTTCATAAAGATGGGACTTTGGATTACTAACTACTCACGACAATTTGTGGTGGATAGTTTAGATGATTCAGCTTCACAGACTACTCTAGCCAGGATGTTAGATAAGCCCTGTACTTTCTCTTTACACAAAGACTACACTAGACAACAGATGATAGAAAATCCTGTCCCAGGACTTGACAATTAACTGAAATTTTTTTTCAGATTCCCTTAAAGTTGCCATCACCTCCAGATAGCAGGAAGTAAATTTAAGTATACAATGCCTACATTCCCAAGAGGTGGATGGGTGGGTTTTGGTCATTTTTTGTTATGGATATTTGTCATTTTTTTAAGGTGGTTGATTACAACTTGCTATTGGTTATAGTCAGGAAGAATGCTGAACAAAGGACATTAGATTCATCATTCCTGCTTTAAAACAAAAAAGGATATTGATATTTTAGGATATGAGTGTAGTTTGCTGAATTTACTCTGAAAAGAAATAAGGAGGGATATAAAATATTATTAAAAGGTAGATTATTTAATCTCCTCTTAAACCAAAACAGCAAGTCTTAAATTTTTTACATTTGCTTTGATTTTTTTTATAATGATACAAACTTGAGATAATGTTGTTAGAATATACTGCACATACATTTCTAATGTTGTTTAAGGTATGCAACCTATGCAAGTCATTTAACAATGTAACACAAATTTCTAGCTCTTTACAGTTATTTTTAGCAACTGTTTAAGATAAAAAGGAAATATCAGTTACTAATAAGTCATTATTAGACACTTATTACAATTGAACTTGTAGTCATATTAGGTATATTTTCAAGGCCAAACAGATAAATATTTTAGATAGTCAGGTCGTCTTTTTTTTCAGTTGAGCACCAATGGCTTGTTTATTTAGATAGAGTTGATAGTACAAATATGTTGGTAATCCACATTCTGTTCTCACTTAGGACAGATTTCACAGGAGAGTAAATTTAAATTTATCAGTCAATAAAACATGAGGCTAAGAATAGTCTAGATGGAAGGTGATATTCAAAGCATTTGCTGGTTGATAGCTGAGAAACTTGGAGAGGTTGGGATGTAAGTCATAAGTTGAAGTTGGAAACTAATATATGTAATGTTATTTTGCTGTGCTTTGAGTTATTACAATGGAATAATACAAAATATGGAATAGTAAAAAAATTTTAAAGAAATGTAGCCAGGCAGTGGTGGTGCACGCCTTTAGTCCCAGCACTCAGGAAGCAGAGGCAGGTGGACCTCTGAGTTCAAGGCCAGCCTGATCTACAGAGTGAGTTCCAGGACAGCTAGAGCTACGCAAAGAAATCCTGGCCCATCCCCCAAAACAAAACAAAATAAAAGCAAAACTAAACCAACCAACCAAACAAGTGAACAACAACACTTCAGAGATCTATAGAATCTGACTTTAAGAAGTTTTAATAATATAATTTTTCCTTTTTTTATAACAATGAGGCATGTCTGATCTTGATAGTACCAATCTACTTCAGGGAAGGTGATGAAAATCAAAGAAACTCAATATGGCATTTACCTTCTTTGTGTCAAATGTTAACCACTGAGTAAGAATGTGCTCTTGTATTGACTGCTGACAATATGCTGTACAAATTGGATAAGCAACATACAAAACAAAGAACTGCTTAACTTTGCCAAGACAAAGTAGAACAACCCTTCAGAATCTCCTGCTTCACAGAAAAGTCTGTCAGATATGTTTGGCCTATAGTCTGAAGTTGGTGTTCCAATGTTGCCTAGGAGCCCTGGCTTACTGTTCAGGCAGCCAGCTATTTCTGTCATTTCTCACATTTTTTTTTGGAAGTTGCTTACTCGCATTTCCTAATTACTCAGGTAATATTATTTCCTTTTCTGGTCTCCGATGGAGTTGACGAAATTATAGTTATAGTTTTCGTCGTTACCAAATTCAGAAAAGAGATACACTAAAGAAATATGTAGTGTATAAGGTTTGAGAGACACATAAAGATATTTTTGGTAATACAAGTTAGAATAGAAAGTGAATTAGGTACAACTTTTGGACTAATCAAGATAGGACAGATATGGAGTATTTTCTCTGAATTTGTCAATTGTTAATAGATTAGATGTTGTTGATGTAATATTGCCTGTATATATTTCTATAGTTATTGTATATAGCTTTTTATATTAGTTATAACTGTCTTTTTAATGTTGAGGCAAAAAAGGGGAAATGTGGCGATACCTTGTTTGTACAAATAAAGCTTGCCTGAATATCAGAGGGTGGAGCTAGCCACTAGATAATCAAAGACATCTGGAGGTCTGTACAGACAGACAGGAAGTGATATAGATGGGCAGAGACAGAGGAAATGATAATACAGGAGGAGACAGGAACTCAGTCCTTTTTTTTTAGCTGGGAAGTTTAGTAGGTAAGGTGGCTGTGTTTTTGTGCTTTCTGTTCTCTGATATGTTTGCATTTCTCCCTATTTCTGACTCCATAATTTTATCATTAAAACCTACTAGAATTCATACTACAAACTATAAATATTCAATTCCTTGGGATTGGAAATTTATCTCACATAAAACTAAGTGCAAGATGTGTTAAGTGTATAGGGACAGAATGACAGACACAGGATAAAAAATGTCAACTTAACATAGCAATGAATTTAAGAGGACTTGATTTGTTATAACAATAGAAAAAGCAGATTAAAATTCCTACAATTATAGAAACAAACCATAAATAAAGATCGCTTCTGAGAGAAATATTAAAAGGTACTATCAAGTTCAGTAACAAACTCTTAAGGTTGTACATAAGTAAGACACAACTTTTTGTAGTCTTTCAAGGTTAACAAAGGCCCTATCTTTAAAATGGTTAACTGACATACATGTATAGATGAAACAATGGCCTTTGACATCAGAAATAGTGCAGACACTAGAACAGCTGGTGCAGGAGGATTTAGATGATCAACATATTAAAGAAACAGGTGTTGAAATTCTCCTATTTTTTCATGAAAAGTGAATCTGGAAACTGGAGATTGTTAACACATTTAAGAGTCATAAATAAGGTAATTAATTCAGTGGGCCTTTACAGCCTGGAATTCTCTTGCCTTCTTTATTGTCTAAACGACAGTCTATTATAATGATTTATTTAAAAGGCTGCTTTTTTAATATACCTTTAAAAGAACACTACAGAGAAAAAATTGCCTTTACAGGGCCTACTTATAATAATTCTCAGTGTGATAAAAGGTATCAGTAGAAAATTCTTCCACAAGGCATATTATATAGCCCCATGTTAGGAAACAGCTGTAATATTTACCTAAACAGTGCTAGTATTAATAAAAAACTCAGGAGTCATAAATTGTGAAAAAGACTGATAAATCAAAAAAAGCAGCTGAAGGATGGTGTAACTCTATTTTCCATGTTTTCTTGATCCAAAAACTCCAAGAAATTCCATTCAGACCCTTTTTCTCTCTTCCTGTCACTCTCTATATGACTTTCTCAGATATCCAACATCTGTATATCTAATCTTGGTGAACCAACCACTGCCTCTATCCTTGACTTGAGGTGGTTTTTTGTTACCACAGTGAGGCAGCACAAACAATTCTCTGACAACAATACCCAGAAAACATTTAATCAACTTAGATGGAGAAAATAAGATATTCCATGATACAGTAAAATTTGAAGAATATCTTTCTTCAAATATAGCCCTACAGATGATGCTAGGAGGAAAAATCAAATCAAGGAGGTTAGCTACACTCATAAAAACACAGGAAATAATAATCTCACACTTACAAAAAATAAGCCAAAGGGATAAACTCTCTCTCTCTCTCTCTCTCTCTCTCTCTCTCTGTCTCTCTCTCTCACACACACACACACATACACAAACCACCCCTACTACCACCACCATCACCACAATCAACAGCAACAGCACCACAAACATTATTGCATTAAGAATCATTGATATCTCTCAACATCAATGATCTAAATTCCCCAATTAAAAACACAAACAAACAGAATGTATTTGGAAACAAAGATCCATTATTTACTACATAGAAGAAACACAACATCAAGCATAGATATTACCTCAGGGTAAAATGTTGGACAAAGATATTACAAAGAAATGGAATTATGAAGTAAGCTGGTGTACAAACTTTAATATCTAACAAAATTGACTCAATCCAAAATTAATCAAAAGAATCATGGAATGACACTTTATTCTCATCAAAGAAAAAAATCACCAATGAGGACATTTCAATTCTTAATGTACATATGTCAAACCGAAGCACAACAAGATGAACAAACCCTTATACAAATTAAGTAAAAAAACACAGAGAGAATATCCATATCAATGTAATCAAAGAGAAAAAGGCATGGATAACAACAGACAACAAGGAAATCCAGAGAATCATAAAAACACACCTTAAAAATCCTGTACTCAACTTAAATGGAAAACTTTAATGGAATGGATAATTTTTTCCATAGGCATCATTTAGCAACATTAAATCAAGATTAGATAAGTAATTTAAATAGAAATGCAACCCCTAGTAAAATAGAAGCAGTCACTATAAGTCTCCCAATAATAAAATATCCAGGGTCAGCCATTTTTGTGCATAATTCTGCAAAACTTTCAAAGAAGTGTTAACACTAATACTCCTCAAATTATTTCACAGAAATACAAACCAAAGTGATATTGTCCAGTTTATTTTATGTTGCCATATTTAACCTGATACATAAAACACATAAAGACTCAACTGCTCTTTGGACTGGAAATGGAGGGGCAGGGAGGATGGGGGGAGGGTAGAGAATTGGGAGTGCGGCAGGAGATGGAAATTTTTAATAATAATAATAAAAATTGATAAAAATGAAAAGTCTGAATTATGGAAAAGCATAGCAATTTCCTTTATGAACACAGATGCAAAAATATTCAATAAAACTCTTACAAACCATATTCACGAACATGTAAAAAAGATAATCTTCCATAATAAATTAGGCTTTATCCCAGAGAAGCAAGTATGGTTCAGCATATGAAAATCAGTAAATGTAATCTACCATTTGTGCAGGAGATGCTTCTATTTATGTGTTACCGTCATTGGTTAATCAATAAAGAAACTGCTGGTCCTAATAGGGCAGAATTTAGGTAGGCAGAGAAGACAACTGAATTCTTGGAGAAAGGAAACAGAGAGATAGAGAGAGTGGCCATGGAGACACCAGGTCAGACATGCTAAATTTTTCCTGGTAAGCCAAGACCTCATGATGAACACAGATTTAATATAAATGGATTAAATCAAGATTTAATAATAGGAGGCTAGAGCTAATAGCCAAGCAGTGTTTTAATTAATACAGTTTCTGTGTGATTATTAGAGGTGTAAACTAGCTGGGTGGCCAGAACAAGCCCCCCCTCCGTTCTTCTTAAAACAGAGTGGCACCCAATGTGGTCAACTACACATAAAATCACTCTCCCGAACTTTTCCTTAAGATCTGTGTTTATATCTCAAAAACACAGCTTTGTGTTGTTTGCTGGCAGGGTGCCACAAAGAAATTTTCCTGACTCAACAGCTGTAGCAGGAAAAAAGCTGTGTGGTTTTAAAATGCAGTTTCCTGGGCTATGCTGACAGTGTGAACTCTGGCTATGAAGCATTTCAATGGCTTTTGTGGGAGTAGATGTTTGTGTGCCTACTAGGGATGTGGAGAAAAGAACTCTGAGACCATATGGTGGAATCAGGTCTACTAGGCTTGCACAGGTGGGAGAGCATGGCAGATTCCTGCTGCCGTACAGAGAGATGTTTCTGGTTGGCACAGTGCTCTGCATGGCAGATTTGTCTGTAACTCAGATCAAAAGTGTTTATGTGTTGCACACTCATTCTCTGGGTTGGACTGCTGAGCACAGCTCCTGCCCTGTGGCCCCAGAGCTAACACTAGTAGTACTTCCACCATTTTAAAATTGGAGAGAGGTGGAGCCAACATCCAGAGCAGCTACAACCAAGCTGCTTAGCATTTTAAAAGATCTTCAAAACAGTAGAGAATTACAAACAGTGCAATAAGGACATATTCAGACATAAAAAAACCTCTGAATGGGTCACAATGTTGAATAAATGTACATAGGCTTGGGAGAAAGGAGAAAAAGAGTATAGTCATAAAATTAAGTTAATGCTTAAAAAAGGGCAAAATCTTTAAAGAGACAGAGTACAGATAATCGTAGAGTACAGGAAATAAAATAAGCCACATAAAAATGGAAAATTTGCAGATAATCTGGATTATGTATATTATTGTGTTTTCTTTAAATTTTTTTTATTGTGAAGGAGCTAAGCACAGAGGGACATTTGGAAAACTACACCCACATTCCAAAAACTGGACTATGGATGTTATTGTTTTCTTTCTTTTTTTTTAAAAAAAGGGGGGGAAATGGTATGGGACAATCCTGTATTCTGTCAATTATGTTTTAAATAAATGCTGATTGGCCAGTAGCCAGGCAGGAAGTATAGGTGGGACAACTAGACAAGCAGTAGAGGCAGGGCAATGAGAACAAGAGTACTCTGGGAAGAAGGAAATTCTTCCCCAGTCATGTCCAGACACCAAAGAAGGCATATGTGACTTGCCCAGCTGAAAAAGGTACCAAGCCATGAGGCTAACATAGATAAGAATAATGGGCTAATATAAGTTGCAATAGTTAATAAGAAGCCTGAGCTAATGGACCAATCAATTTATAACTTATGTAGACCTCTATGTGATTTTCTTTGGGGCTTACTAGCTGTGGGAACTGGGTACATAGAAACCCCAATAAGCAGGCCCTCATGATACAACCATTTAAACAAAATGAAAGGAGAAAAAAAAAGATGATCATGTCAATAGATACATAAAAGGTGTCTTTGATTTTATCAAAAGATTCCTTTGACAAAATCCATCACTACTTTTTGATAAAAGTTCTGGAAAGATTAGGGAAACAATGGACATACCAAAGCATTATAAAGGCAATTTATTGCAATCCTATATATAACACCAAATTGAATGGAGACAAATTCAAAGAAATTCTGCTGGAATCAGGAACAAGACAAGATTGTTCATTCTCTCCATAATTATTCAATATAATACTTGAAGTTTTAACTGGAGCAGTAATACAACTGATGGAGCTCAATAACATAAAAAATGGAAAGAAAATAGTCAATGTGTCTTTAGCCACAAATAATATAAAATATCTTGGGCAAACTCTAATTAAGCAAGTGAAAGACTTTTGTAATTATAACTTCAAGTCTCTGAAGAAAGAAACTGAAGAATATATCAGAAGATGCAAAGATCCTCCATGTTCATAGATCAGTAGGACTAACATACAAAATTTGGTTATATTACCAAAAACAAACTACAGATTAAATACCATCCTCATTTAAATTCCAATATAAGTTTTTAGGGAATTTAAAAAGACAATACTCAACTTCATGTATAAATACAAATATCTCAGAATAGCTCAAACATTACAGAACAATAAATTTACTGTTGGAGGTATCATAATTCCTTATTTCAAGTTGTAACTCGGTGTTATAGTAATAGCAATTTCATGACATTGGAATGAAAGCAGACATGTTGATCAATGCAATCAAACTAAAGATCCAGACATAAATCTATGCACCTATGGATATCTGATTTTTTAATAAAGACCTCAGAAATACATGCTGGAAAAAATAATCATGAACAAACATTGCTTGTCTTATTGAATGTCATCATGAGAAGACTGCAAATGAATCCACATTTAGCATGCTGCAAAAAACTGAAATCAAAAGGATCAAAAAAACTCAACATAAACATAGGTACACAGATAAACTTGATAGAAAAAAATGAGGAATAGCCTTAAACACATTTGATGACTTTCTGAATAGAACACTGATAGCAAAGACACTATGATCAATAATTAATAAATGGAACCTCATGGAACTGAAAACCTTCTGTAAGGTAAAGGACATTGTAAATTGAACTAAGTGGCTCCCTAGAGAATGGGAAATGATTTTTACCAATTTCAAATCTGATAGAGGGCTAATATAAAAAATGTATAAAGAACTCAAGAAATGAAATTCCAAAATTATAAATTATAAAATTCAATATATATCTAAACAGAGATTTCTCAGTAGAGGAATCTCAAAAGGCTGAGTGAAACATTAAGAAATGTTTAAAATCTTTATCCATCAGGGAAAGGCAAATCAAAACTACTATGATATTACTATTACATTAGTCAGAATGGCTAAGATCAATAGCACAAATGACTGCTCATGTTGGCAAGAATTTAGAGCAAGGGGAACACTCCTAAATTGCCTATGGTAATGCAAACGTGTACAGTCACTAAATCTACATGGATATTCCTCAGAAAATTGAGATTTGATCTTCCTCAAGACTCAGATAACCATTGTTGGGCATATACCCAAAGGAAACTCCATCCTCCTAGAAGAACACTTAACCGTATTCATTGCAACTTTATTTGTAAAATCCAGAAACTTGAAATAACCTAGATGTTCCTCAACTGAAGAATAAATAAAGGAAATGTGGTATATTTACACAATGGAGTACTCCTCACCTGTTAAATGATGACAACACATAATTTTCAGGCAAGTCGATAGAACTAGAAAACAATCATCCAGAGTGAGATAACCCAGACCCAGAAAGACAAATATGGCCTGTATCCACTTTCAAGTGGATATTAGCTGCTAAGTAAATGTTAATTACATGCCATAAACCTAGAGAGGTTTGGTAAAGAGGAGGTCTCTTGGGTTGAACTATGGTTCTCTCTGGGAATGAAAAGTAGAATTTTAGGGTAAACTCTGGGCAGTTGGGAACAGTAATAGAAGGGGTCAAGTGGGATGGAGGAATGGAGGGAGAAAATGCTCAAGATAGCTTGAACTACGGGCTTTTGAAGAATTGTGTGGAAACCTAGTGCAGTGGAAACTTCCTGGAATGTATGAGTGTGACTCTATTGAATACTCCTAATAATGGAGGACACAGAGAGTGTGACCTGGCCATTTTGTAGCCAGGTAAGTCTTCTAGTACTGAGACTGTTTTGCGTTTGGTTGAGTTGTTGTCCAAGGGGGTCCTGTATATATCCATAAACAACCCAGGCTGATGCTAGGACAGAAGGTTGCTCTCTGCAAATTGACATTGGGGCCCTATTGCTGAAGACAATATCCACATGCCTCATTAAACTAGAGAGGCTGAGCTGGTGCTTTTTCTTTAATTTCTAATCTCTTTGGCACAAGAAAGTACTCCACAGGCTATGGAAAGAGAAACCTGTACATCTACCCGCCCAAAAAAATGCTAAAACTACTATCATTTGTGTCTGCATAATGTACTGGGATAATGGTGGTGCAGAACTTGTGGGAGGCCAACAATTGTTCAGTCTAACTTGAGGACCATTCCATGGGAGAGAGTATGTGCCCTACATCGCTTATATGGCCAGGAACTGGAGACTGGATAGTACAGAGATGTAGGATAGAACCACACAAGACTGATGCTCACGCAAGCATCCACACATGCATGCATACACACACACTCACTCACTCACTCACACACACATAACACATCAATTAAATGATTTGTAATAATATTCTTATATACTCATGGATCTGTGCCTTCTGTAGTCCTCATCAAAGAGGGTTCTAGTAGGAGACGGGAGTGGGTGCAAAGACCCATGACCAAATATTATGCAGTGAGGCTCTCAAAATTAGAGGACTCTATTGGGTCTCTCACTTAAGAATTTGGCGTATCCTGCAGAAGAGAGGGAAGAAAGGTAGTAGAAGTCAGAAGGAATGAGGACACCAGGAAAACTTGGCCTACTGAATTAACTAAACCAGGCTCGTATGAGCTCATGGAGAATGAAGTGGCAATCATGGCATCTGCATGGTTCTGTGCCAATTCTCTGCATGTATGCTATGTTCCACAGCCCTGGAGTTCAGCTCTCAGGACTACACCCAAGATAGCAGAAAGAATGCTTTCAAAGCAGCGGGGATTATGATTTTTTTTAAATCTGTGATCTTTAGGAATAAGTTTCTATCTGAGGGGAAAATACTCTAATGCATGATCTGAAGGTCATGTTCCTTTTTATTTCCAGCTCTCATTCTCTACTTACAATTCTCTAGCTCTGATTATCTCATTCCAATTCGCATATATACATATACATACACACACATACACACATTTAACAACAAACTTCTTTCAATAAAAATGTTACAAAAGCTCCATTTGAGGGGAGTAAGTAATCCTGGCAACCCCGGCTTCAATGTTCCTGGTGTATAGACTGTGACCTGAGGCTGGGAGCATAGTACCCGGTAACACAAGTTGTTGATAAATTTGTGCAGGGAGTAGGTCTTTATCAGCCAGATTTGGAAAGAGAAGATCACATAGCACTTTAGGTTATTTTGGGCTAATAATCATAGTCCAGACATCTGTAACTCTGTCCTTGTACATTTCTGCAAATGTTTTTTTTTTATCTTATGTTCCATTTACAGAGACACACAGACAAATTTGAAATTGTTATGTGGTTGTAAATCAGCTAAATGTATGTAGCTTTTCTTAGGATGTGGAGAAATTGTTTTCATTTGTTTGAATAAAGAACGAATGCAAGCTTCTAAGTGTCTTACAATACTTGTGGATCAATAGATCTGGTTATGAAGCATATCCTAATATGATTCTGTTCATCAAACTTATGCAGATCAATGAGAAATTGTCTTTATGACTATCCATATATATACCCATAAAATTGAGATGTGATCACGAGACTACATGCACAAATTATGTGAAAATGCATAGTAATGGGGAGATTCCACAGCTGTTTTTGCACATGTAAATTTATAGACTGATGGTATTGTTCCCTAATCCTTGCTTGAATTATGTTCTCTCCATTGGAGAATATTTCATCTGGCAAGTTAGCATCTGAATTATCAATTGGTATCTGCTGTATTTGTGTCATGGCCCGCAACAGTTTGTGACAGCTATAGTTGAAATCTTGGTGGTTTTGTGGGATGCCTAAAAGTGGGAGCAAGTGTCTCTGACACTTTTGCCTGCTTTTGAGACTTTTTTTTTTTCCTCCTGTTAGTTTGGATTGTCCAGTCTTGATATGAGGGCTTTTGCTTCTGCCTTATCTTATTGTATCTTTTTTTGTCCTGGTTGACTGTGGTCTCTTAGAGGTCTGCTCCTTCTGAAGAAAAAGGAGGGGATATGGGTCTAGAGGAGAATGGAGGTAGGAGAAAGTTGGGAAGGTTGGAGTGCGAGGACACTGTGGTTCAGATGTATTGAATGAGAGAAGAATTTATTTCTAATTATAAAAGCAAGAAGTCAATTAAAAAGTCAATTAAAATTGTCAACTTTTTTCTTTCTCTCCACATTTACTATTGTGTTCACTTTATTTCTTATGTTTGTCAACCTTGCGGAAACACAGAACTATAGAAACAAATTTGTTTTGGGATATGACACTGACCACCATTTTCTGCTTTTATAGTTTTGAATGTATTTTATATGAGGTACTATCTTGGGTAGAAATGTCAATTCTATCATATAAATTAGTAAATATTTTTAATATCTAATTTAATAATGAAGAAATTGAATTCTGAAGGAAAATATTAATTAAACCAGGAGAATGAAGTTAACAAACATTGGAACTGTCATTCAGAACACCTGGGATTTTGTCTATTTCTGAACTGAGATGTTTGTTGGTGGTGGTAGTTTTTGTTTTGCTTGGTTTTTCTTCTATGTTGCTGAGAGAAGTTTCTGACACATAGTAGCCATTCAATAAATTTTGCTGAAGGCAATTGAATTGAGTCACATATTATACAATTTAATATAGAAAATATGTAGAAAATAATTGAGGTTATCAAAGAATATGAAAATTTTTATGGTAGTGGAATAGACTTTATAACTGAAAATACATTATTTGATCTTTTTGATTCTTATATTTTTGCAATTACTTTAGATGGTAATCTTATACTTATGCTGTGAAATTGATACATGGATTAAATTATGTCATACATGTGAAGTGTCTGCTAAGCACTTAGACTAAATTAAAGATAATTTTCTTCTTCATACTAAAAAGTTGTTTCCAGAATACTTAAGTTATTTTACTAATGTTTAAGAAGCATACATATAGTCATGCTAATATGGAAAGATGTAGTCTGAGGTGAACGGGCTGCGTCCTGCCATCTGGCTATCTTAGTCCCGACATAACCACATAGAAATTGTATTAATTAAATTAGTGCTTGGCCCATAAGCTCTACCCTCTTATTTACTAACTCTCACATCTTTATTCAACCCATTTCTAATAATCTGTATGTCACCACGAGGTCATGGCTTACCAGGAAAGATTCAGCATGTCTGACGTGGCAGCTCCATGGCAGCTCTCTCTTTCTGCCCTTCTTCCCAGCATCCAGTTCTGTCTACTCTGTCTACCTAGTTGCTGCCCTATCAAAAGGCTGAGGCAGTTTCTTTATTCAACCTATGAAAGCAACACAAATACAGAAGGACCTCCTACACCAGAAAGATATACTAATGGCTACAGTAGTGCCATAAATGTTATGGGGGTAGCACACCATTTTCTCAAAGACTTAAGATGTGGCGTAGGGAACAAAACTCATGATGAGTACTTAAATTAGATCAAGAACAGGGGGAGAGTATTCTTAATGAAATCTGGAAAAATTCCTGGTCATGTCATAGACATTTTTATGACTAAAAATGTCTTTTTCTTTATTTCTCAGTTACTTACAATAACTAGACATTAAAGGAGAAAATTTTGTCATTATTTTGTTAAAGTACATAGTATCAAATTGCCTTTTTAATTCTTATCTCTATACTCATGTATTTAGGCAACTCTCAGTCTTCAACAGAGATGCTTTATTTTGTGCTGGACAGTAGTCAATACACTGAATAACAACTAGTTAAAGTGCAGAGAATATATATCTATACAACAAACACATCATAGAAGAAAGAACAGCAACATTGTAAGTCGTATAATTATTGCAAGAGTGCTGTGAGACAATATCAAGCCATTCACCAGTACAGCATGAAGGAGGGAGGGAGGGTCTCATGAGCTCCCATCCCTAACTAAGGATCTATTGATAATTGATGACTGCTTAGAGAAATGGAAAGAAGAACTACCTTCTTTCAGATCTGTATTTACTAGTAAGTTTACCATGCTCCTATGTACAGCCTCAGTCATGTACATACTGGAAGCACTAACTCACCTCAATGGAAAACCAATAACACCAATAAAAACAAAATACCCAGCATATAAATTGTATCTATCTTCATTAATTTGCATGAAATTTTCTTAGTCTTATTTTTCTTAACAGATTAATCATACTTCATTGTACAAATTACCACATTTTCATTATCTATTCATCAGTTGATAGACATCTAGGCAATTTTCAGTTTCTGACTATTATAATTTGAGCAGCAATGCACAATGATATACAGGTCTCTCTGCAGAAAAATATTGATTCATTTAGCAATATTCCAAAGATAATTTGCTAGATATTGTACAGATCAATTTTCAACATTTTGAAGATCATCCACACTTGTTTCAATTGTGACTGTACAAATTTTCTTTCTAATTATTAATGAATAAATGTTTCATATTTCCTGCATCCTCAGTTGCAGGGGTTGTCATTTGTTTCATTAATCTTGGCCATTTTAACTAAGTATGATGAAATTCAGAGTGGTTTTAATTTCAATTTCCCTGATGAACAAACATGTTGAACATTTAAAAAATGTTTCTTTACAGCCAGTTGTGTTTCTTCATTTGAAGCTGCCTATTTTGCTCTCTATACCTTATTTTGAATTAGATTGTTTTCATGATGTTCAAATTTTATGTTTTTATATATCCTAATAGCAATGCTCTATCAGACCTGTAATTGCTAAAAGACTTCTTTTCATTCTGTAGACTGTAGCATTCATCAAATAATAATGGTGTTCTTTGCTGTATATAAGCATTTTAACTTCATGCATGAGGTCTCATTTATTAAATTTTGGTCTTATTACTTATGCTCTTGGTAACCTCTTTTGAAAGGGCAGTGATTGCAAGGCTATTCACCACTTTTTCTTCTTTCAGGTTCATTGTGTCTGGTTTTATGTTAAAGTGTTTGATCAATTTGGAGAAGAGTTTTGTGCAGGGTGATAGATATGGATCTATTTGAATTCTTCTACATGAAGACATCTGACTTGACCAGAACAATTTGTTGAAAATATTGTCTTATTTTCCTGTGATTTAATTATGAACTTCACACTTTATAAAAAAAATAAAGTATCCAAAATCTGTGTGGGTTTTACCTGGGTCTTCAGTTTGATTCCATTGATTAAATATCTGTTTTTATTCCAATGCCATGCTAATTTTATTAATGTCACTCTGTCACAAAATTTGAAGTCATGGGTGGTACTCCCAGAATTTCTTTTATTATTCAATATTGTTTTAAATATCCTAGTTTTTTGTGTTTCCATATAAAGTTGAAGGCATTTCTTTTAAATATCTGTGAAGAAATTTGATAGAATTTTGATGCTGGATGGGTTGTCTATAGATTCCTTTCCAATGGACATTTTTCAAAATATGATTTCAATCAAATCACAAAAGAGAGATCTTTATATCTTCTCATATTGTCTTCAACTTCTTCCTTAAATGTTTTGAATTTTTTATAATAAAAGTCTTTCTTTTGTTCAGAATTATAACAAAATATTTTACTTTTGAGGCAATTGTGAAAGGTACTGTTTTCCTGAAATCTCAGTATGCTGGTCATTTGTATATAGAAAGGGCATTGATTTTTGAGTCTTTATTTTGTATCCTGCTACTTTGCAGTGTGTTTATGAGCTGTAGAGGTTTCCTGATGGAGTCTTTAGGAATTCTTATGAATAATATCATCTGGAAATAAAGATATATTGACTTGCTCCTTTCCTATATGAATTCCTTTGTTCTCTTTTAGCTGATTTATTACTCTAGTCAAGACTTTGAGTACTACATTGGATAGGAATGGAAAGCATGGAAGTTCTTGTCTTGTTCTTGATTTTTCGTATAAATCCTTTGACTTTCAGTATAGGATGATGTTGGCTGTGGCCTTTTTTTATAAATTGCCAGTATTATTTTAAGGTATGTCTTTTGGATCCTCAGTTTCTCCATGACTTTTATAACTAAGGAATATTTGATTTTGTCAAATGACTTTTCTGTATCTATTGAGGTTATCAACTGATTTTTATTTATTTGTTCAGTTTTTACTTTTATTTTGTCTATGTGGTGAATTCCTTTTTTAATTTTTGTATGTTAAAGCATCCCTAACTCTCTGTGATTAAGTCAGTTTAATCATGATGGTTAATATTTTTCATGCACTATTGATTTCTTTTGTGAACATTTTATTTAAGAATTTTTATATTTCTGTTCATAATGGATAATGATCTGTGGTTTTCTTTGTTTATTGAATCTTTGTTTGGTTTCTGAACCAGGGAAATAGTGTTTTGCTATAATTATTAAATAGTGTTATTTCAGTTTCTGTTTTTATAGAATATTTTTTCTATTTCAGCCCAGGCTAGTCTTGTATTTGTGATTTTCCTGCCTTGGACTCCTTCAACAATTCCTTCCAGCATGCACCACCACACTATCTTTACAGAATATTTTAAGAAATGTGGACAATAATATTTCATCAAATGTCTACTGTAATGTTGCACTGGAAAAATATGGCCCTGGGATTTTAGTTTGTGAGATTTTTAACCATTCCTTATATTGAATTGTGTTTATGAATCAATAAATATTGTTCATTTTATAATGATTTAACTTTCTTTGGTCACATATAATAAGAAATATATCCATTTCTTTGAGATTTTGAACTTTGGTAGAATACATGTTTACAGAATCTCAAGATAATACTCTGAACTTTCCTGATGTCTGCTGTAATGTCTTTCTTTTCAACTCTAATATTTTTTCTGTATCTTCTCCCTCTGTTTTTTAGTTAATTTGCTTAAAGTTCTGTCAATCTTGTTTATTTTCTCACAAAACCAAGTATTCATTTCATTTATGCTTAGTAGTTGTTTGTATTTCATTGATTTCAGCATGGAGTTTGATTATTATCTTCCTGCCTATACTTCCTTGATTTTGTACAGCTTTCAAGTGTGTTGTTAACTTAATGTAACAACTCTAGAGATGTTTTTGCATTTAATTTTATGAAGTTGACTTTTAGAACTGCCTTCATTATATTTCATATGTTTGGGTGTGTTATGTTTTATTTTCATTAAATTCTAAAAAGGCTTTAATTTCTTTCTTGCTTTCTGTCTTGACCCAATTTATATTCAGTAGAGAGCTGTTAAGTTTTCATAAATTTATTATATACTTAGTGGCATTTGTATGTAGTTGATATCCAGACATAATCTGTACCATGCATGGTATTATTTCAATTTTCTTTTATCTGTTGAATGTTACTTGCAACCACTTATGTAGTCCTTTTTGGAGAAAGTTACATGGGCTGCTCAGAATAAAGTATATTTTTTTTGCATTTGGGTGGAACATTCTATAAAGATTTATTAAGTACATATTATTTACATTGTTATTTAACTACATTATTTTCTATTTAGATTATTTTCTGAGTTACCCGCCTCTCTGCAACAGCAAGTAATTGAAGTCAACCATAATCATTATATGTGGTTTGTGGTTTTTAGTTGTAGTAGTTTTTTCTTGTTATGAACTTGGGTTCCCTTGTGTTTGGAGTATAAATATTTATACTTACAATATATTTTAGTGGATTTTTCCTTCAATGAATATGTAGTGTCTTTTACTAACTTTTATTATTTATTTTGGTTGAAATCTTTGTCAGATATTAAAGTAGCCGCAGTTGCTTGTTTCTTAGTTCTATTTTCTTGAATTAACTTTTTCTAATCTTTTTCTATAAGTCTGTTAGGTGATTTTTGTCCTTGGTGGTATGTTTCTTGAATGCTGCAGACAGGTGAATAGTGTTTTATAATGCAATATAATATTAGATTATTTATCTCTTTACTGAAAAATTGAATTCATTAATATTGAAAGTTTTAAGAAAGTGTAGTTACTGATTCCTGTTGCTATTTTGACTAACTCTTCTGGAATTATTTATTTCCTGCATGCTTTTTGACATAATTAAACTACTTTTCAGACTAGAGTTCTTCTTTAATGTCCCATATAGAGCTTCATTTGTGAACAGAGAATGCATCTTTATTTTGAAATCTTTTACGTCTTTATGTTGATTGTGACATTGTTTTTCAAAGTGTAGTAATTGTGTACAACATCTGTTTTCCTTTACAGCAGCATTTCTCAACTTTTCTAATGAAGTGAAACTGTAATACAATTCCTCATTTTCTGTTGTCCCACAACCATAACATTTTCATTGAAACTTCATAACTGCAATCTTGCTACTGTTATGAGTCATACTATAAATACCTATGTTTTCCTATAGTATTAGGTGATGCCTGTGAAAAGGAAGTTTAACCTCTGTAGGGATCATGACACATAGATTGAGAATATCGGTTTTAAGATTTGTTTGTTTGTTTTGAACATTTCAGGAGGTTTTTTGTGTTTCAGAATATCTACTGAAAATCAGGTATGATTATAGCTCTCCTGCTTTTATCTGTTATAATATCTGTCAATTTACGGTTTGCTCTTTTCAAATTCTTTCAGATTTCTTGTATGTTTTGTGACTGGACACCTTTTAGATTAAATATTTTCTTTGTTTGAGTCATTCATTTTGCTACTTTGTCTTTAAAG
The DNA here is from genome assembly GCA_001685075.1 of Bramus lutescens. Classification (NCBI taxonomy): domain Eukaryota; kingdom Metazoa; phylum Chordata; class Mammalia; order Rodentia; family Cricetidae; genus Bramus; species Bramus lutescens. The sequence continues at coordinate 194,894 of LOEQ01004718.1, read as the reverse complement.
TCGGAAATATTATCTCCGATTTTATAATATATTGATAAGGCTTACCGCTGAGCATTTTAACACTTTTGGGATTTTCATTTCCTGTTTTATTTCAGTTTGGGTTTTATTTAGTAAGTATATTTCTTTGTTAAATCTTTCTTTCCAGTCTTGATTTTTTTCATTATGTAATTCATCTGTTTGCATTTTTCATGGTATTCTTTGAGCATTTTTCATATCCTCTTTAAGGTCTTTGAACATGTTCATAGTTTCTATATAAACGAAGACTCCACTTTTATTTCCAGGCCATTCAGATTTTAATAATTACATAGAAACTATATTAATTACAACACTGGTCAACAGCTCAGGCATATTCTAGCTAGCTTTTACATCTTAAATCATCCAGTTTCTATTAATCAATGTATCACCATGAGGTTGCAGCTTATCAGTAAATTTTTGGCATCTGTCTTTTTTGGTAGCTACATGGCATCTGCCTAACTCTGCTTTCTTTCTCCTATTCAGTTTAGTTTTTCCACCTACTCTCTTAATATATCTCTGTTCAGATTTCCATCTTGGATTTATTCTGCAAAGCCATTGGCCAAAACAGTGACACATATGCAGAAAGAAGGACATAATGGTGCCCAATGTTTGGCAATGTATATCTGCATAAAGTCTAAGAAAGATTAAAGAAAGGGATTCTAGACCCACAAAAATGGGACTCAATTGGAGTTTTTTTTAGTATTTATATTTTTTCAGATAGTCTCTGCTGACTGAAAGCTAAGGAATGGCTTATTTAAGAGTTGGATTCCTGGTTTGTACTGGTGTTACAAACAGCTCTGGATCTTTTGGGAGGTCTTGGTACAGAGCACTTAAATGTGGTTTGTGGGCAGAGCTCTGCAACTGGAACTGTGGCAGTGAGCATGGTTCACAGAGGCAGTGGACATACCTCTGCCATGTTGTACAGGGCAAAGCTGCAGTGTTAGCACTAGCTATCCTGCTTAGCATTTAAAAAAAACTCTCCTGGTCAAAAAATGATAACAAATATTCATTAAGAGAGATTTAGGCAAAAAAGAAGTCTGAATCAGTCATAATGTTGCATAAATGCACATGGCCTTAGGAGAGAGAGAAGAGCTTGTATAATCATATATTAAAGGAATAAAGATAATATAATAAAATTAAAATTTAACAGAGTTAAAAAATAAACCATATAAAGATGGAATACACATGGAAAGTCTGGATTATGTGTATTATTATAATTTCTTTGGACTTTTTAACTGTTAATGTGTTAACTGCTGAAAAGCATTTGATTTTGAGGGCTGTTAAGCTAAGCCAATATACATATTTTAAAGGTATTTTGACTTCAAAATTTATTCTAAGGCATGTTACTTTGGAAAAGAGAATCCACTTTTGTTTCCACAGAAGATGAGAACCTGTATATTCCTTCCAGCCTAATGTGGTTTGATCAAACAAGACCCCATGAAGAGATGGCCAAGGTGGTCCAACATCTGTGACAACTTGAGGACTGGGCCTGAGATGGACCAATCACATAGGATGCCCCTTGAAAGATTTGATTAACAGTGCCCCCAATCAGCAGGAAGTAATTTAGAGAACTATGCTCAAATTCACAAATACTGTTTATAAATGTTTATTTTCATTTAAAGGATGTTGATTATAAGTGGTTAATGGTCATAGTCAAGGTCTTTCTAAACTTAAAATAAAATGGGACACAATATAGAAATGAATACTCTACATTGGAATGGACATTGGTTTATTGATACAAATTTAAGTCAATTTTGTTATATGTATATTTCTATAGTTGTTTTAGATATTATGTTCATACAACTCATTTAAAATGTAATACATAATTAAAAATTACAGATTAATAGTCATTTATAATAGTCAAATTAGTAGTCATGTTCGGCTCTGTAGATATATAGAGATATATTTCAGTTAGATATATAATCCTCCATAATTCAAAGCCATATATAATACAGCATTTAAAAAGTTTTAAACTTAGACTTTTCTCTACAGTGAGACAGATCTGTTTTTGCCACCACCAATTACTTCAGAGAGGCTGAGGGGCATTAAAAACAAGGCTAGCCATTTGGCCAAGAACCTATTCTTACCTGGATATATTGATAGCATGCTCTATACACTGGATGCTGAATTTGCCAAAAGAAGGTGAGACAGTTCTTTAGGGTTCCTGCTTCATAGAAGAGTCTGCCAGACATTCTTCAGGACACAGAAGAAAGTGACAAATTGCCAATATAGGCTAAACACCCTTTCAAATTTTCTGCTTCAAGGAAAGGCTGCCATATACTATGGGACTGTGGGTTAAATATGGATGCCTCAACATTACTGAAGAGCTTTAGGTGACTATACAGGCAGTGAGATGTCTTTATCAATTCTAGAGTTTTGACAGTTGCTTGCAATGTATTTCCTGCTTATTTAAGTTGAAATAATATTTTCTTCTGGGGTCTTTGATGGAGTTGAAGACAAATAGTTATAATTTTCCATAGTTGTGATAAAAATAAATTAGATACAAAACTATAGACTCACAAAGATAAAATATATGATAAATATTTTCTTTAATTTTGCCAGATACAAATAAACTAAATATGGTAATTGAAATTCTGGCTTGATACCTGTTTTGTTATATGTCATTTTCCTATGTTAAAGTTAAAAAATTCCTTTTTATTTAGACAGAAAATGGAGATGTTGTGGGATTCCCATCTGTGTGCTATGAATATATTTCATTATCACTGTTAATAAAAAATAATGCTTTGGATTATGGTAGGGCAGAATGTAGCTAGGCAGGAAAACTAAACTGAACGAAAAGAAAAAGAAAGTAGAGTTAGGCAGTTATCATACGGCCACATAAGAAGCTATATATGAGGTAACAGACCATGAGCTTCATAGTAAAGATAATAGAAATGATTTAATTTAAGATGTAAGAGCTAGCTAGGAATATTCCTGAGACTTTGATGAAACAGAGTTGTAATTAATACAATTTTTGTGTGATTATTTGGTTCCAGGTGGTCAGGAAACAAAACTACAGTCTCCATTTTCTTTTCTATTTAGAAGTCTTTATCTTGTTTTTCAGTTAAATTGTTTTCTCTTGGGCCTATCACAGTAGAGTTGCTGGTTTCTAGAGGAGACATACTGTCTTGAATATTCTTTTTTGTGTTTTACTTGAGGTATCTAGGAATCTGGAGTTATGAGGTCTGAAGTAATTTTTGCTTGTTTGTTTTTATGTGTGTGTAGGTATTTGGTCTCAGCTTTGTTGTTTATGTATTATGTTCATTAATTACTGTTCCTCTCTCCAACTCCTAGCCATGCTATATGCAGCTACTTTGTGGTCCTTGAGTCTCAGCCACATTTTGTAAGTGTGTGGCTCTTGGTAGAAAGCTTTTCTGCAGGAGAAAGAGAGTCACAAAGGAATGGAGAAGGGCTAGAAGGAAATACTAATATGGATGTAGAGGAAGAACTAGGGTGTTCCTGGTTCTACACCAAGAGGACAAGTCCCAAGTTGATGAAGGTGAACTAAGAAGAGTTCAAATAGTCAGATTGCAACAGGATTAAGGTGAAGTCTGGAGAGATCAGAAAGAAGGACAGAAATAAGAATGAAGGTTCTTTGGATTCTATGTGGAAATCTATGCATTTTCTTATAAGGACATGGATTAGAGGCCCACTCTACTTCATATAACCTAGTGAACTACGTGTACCATGTCTCTGTTTCTATAAAGTAAATTGTGAGTCATTAATATTGAAATAATTCAGTGTATATTTTTTGTAGGGGGATTCTATGAAACTGCAACATAGAGACAGTGTGTTGCTGTTAGTTTTGTAAGGAGGGGAAGCAAACTGAGATTTTTAGATAGAATCTCTTATACCAGTAATAACTCAGTTTTGTTCAAAATCCCTAAAAATACCTTATTAGTTTATTTTCTGCAAATGTGAGGAGACACCATTAACAAGCAAATTATAAACAATAAAAGCATTTAATTTGGGGAATTTTTTACAGTTTCAGAGGATATGGTTATCATCATTACAATGGGGGACATGGCCCCAGGCAGGCATCAAGGTGGATCAGTAGCTAAGACTTTACATCTTAGAGGCAACAACCACAAATCAGAGAGAGAGAGGTAACAGAATAGTGTGTATTTTGCAACCTGTAAACACACCTATACTGACACAACTCCTCCAACCAAACCACAATGCCAACAAAGTAAACCTTCTAATTCGTCTCAAACAATTCTGCCAACTGTGGAGCTAATGTTCAAGTACATGAAATTCTGAAGGTCATTCTCTTTCAAAGCAACACAAACATCTAGCCAACTGTGCAAATACAGCCTATCCAGCCAGCAAATTTTTTTGTGATCCTTTAATTTTTTACTTAAAAATATATTGCCCTTCTTGCATGGTAGATATACACCATACCCATAGTGAATCTTGAAAATATAATTTACGACCTTTATGTCCATTTAAGTAGGTACTTTCTTGTTCACAATAGTTCCTTTTATTCAGATGTTTGTTTTCCAAGTCAAAATTCCTAAGGTTTCCTATATAATGTAGTCTTTGTTTGAGAATTTAGTTCCTAAATAATAACGAAAGCCTGTCCTTCCTTCAGGATTTTTATATAGTTCATTCACAATAGAAAATGTGCTTGTTTAGAGACCATTAAAATATTTTTGTGCACATTTTCTTCCTCATGACCTATGATTGTGAACATTTTCTTCCTTATGACCTATGAAAAATTTCTGTTGTTGGAAAGCCACCTAATTTATGGTACTTTATTAAAATATCAGAATGGACTCAGGAGTATGGAAAATACTTCCCTATTTCAATATTGTAATTTTTAAACTGAGTTCCCCAGGATTTAAAGTCATATAATCTAACAATATGCATTGTTGAGGTTATATTGTCACAGTCTCTATTTCAGTGGATATAATTAATTTCTCATTGAGATGGCAGTCATTAAAAAACTAGGACTTGTGCTTCAGATGAGGTGAAATGGATGATGTCATTGGAAACAGGTTTATTTTTTTTAGAAGCTTACTATCTTGTCTACTCACTTATGAGGCTTGCTATAGATCAGCATTCTTATAATTTCTTGTATACTTTTAATTTAATTATTTTGTGTGTGTAGAGTTGTAAATGCACTCATTTGTAGAGGGAGGAGGCCAACTTGCAGTACTATCCTTCTGCAATTTTGTTCCTGGGGGTAAATTCAGTTCCTTAGGCTTGGCAAGAAATGATTTTACTTTGCTCCATATTCTAATATTTTAATATTGACATTCAAATATGCATTTTCTAAAAATGAGGTGAAGGGAAGGAGTTGGTAAAGCTCTTGAGAGTGAACATGTTTTTTTGTTTTTTTATTTTTAGAATCTGATGAGCACTTTACTCCTTTGTAAATATTTTCTCTACATTTTAAAATTTTAATAATAATTTTCCAGGTCTAATCATATATTCAGTGGGAATGCAAACTTGTGCAACCACTTTGGAAATCTGTGTGGCAGTTTCTCAG
>LOEQ01004718.1:155011-189306 GCA_001685075.1 Bramus lutescens | reverse complement strand
AACTATGTTCATAGCAGCATTATTTGTAATAGCCAGAACCTGCAAACAACTTAGGTGCCCCTCAACTGAAGAATGGGTAATTTACTTTTCAAGACACATAAGAAATAAAGAATTAATAGTAAGATAAATCAATGTACTTTTTAGGAAGTTGACAAGTCCTTGGGATGAAATTCAAGTTGCAACACAGCTCAAACTTGTTTTGTGTGTGTTTTTCTCTTAGCAGAAATTCCTGGAGCACTGGGAATCTAGGAAAACAATGTAAGATCAGAAAAATCATGCATCAATTTGGTTTTTCTTAGAATTTTCTTAGGCAGCTATTGTGATTCAAATAAATGAATATCTGAGACTACTCTCTATTCAACATTATTAGACAAAGAATGAATGGAGCAAAGCAGAGATTCATTAGTCTCAAAGCTGAGCTATGGTGACAAATTTTAAGCCTAGTTTTGAAGGTATTAACATTGTAACAAAGAAATTTTTATTATGTTTCAATTCAGTTTTTCAAGTTCAATGAAAATATGGAATAATGTTTTTGAAGGGGCCAATGGGATTTTTACAAGGCAATAAAAGATGCATTTGTCTTTGAAATTCCCAGAAGAATTTTTAGGATCCTTGCTAACTAAATTGTAGAATATGATGAAGAATATTGTATCTCTTGAAAGCTCATTTAAGAAATGTGAGGCCCCTTCAGCATGACTGATTCTCTATTCATTTGAGAGCCTTCAAATTTGCTTTTTTGCTATTCTTATCCTTTCTTAAACAGATAAAATACAGTTTCTGATGAGGAAGTTCAAGTAATCAATATCTATTTATATATTATTTTAAGAGCATTTAAAATAATAAGATGTTATTTGTTCTAAAATTACAAAAAGAAAATGATTTTATCTCATACTATAATATACAAATTTTAGAGCAAAATGATAGAGAAAGCTTTTCAAAAACTTTCTGATAGAGACAAAATCATTTTTTTTCTACTAAGTTTTCTAAAGTTTGTCTAATAGACATATATCCAAGTTTATTTCCAAAAGAACAGCTATTCATTTTAAAATATTCACTGACTTCCTCTCCTACATTTCTTTTTGAAAAATGTGTGCAAAATATGCTCAACTTATATAATACTTATTCATTAAAATATTATTGGAACACTTACTTTATACCTGGTTAGTTGTTACATTCTAGGTAAATCATGCTGAACAATATGTAAGATCTCTATTTTCATTCATCTTAAATTCTCTCAGGGACAGGTTTTTGTGGTAGGTGTAGTTCAGGAAGATGGGAAATAAAATTTATGAAAATTTAAATTTAGGAATGAATGAAGTAGAAGAAGATGATATATTCTTTGTAAACCAAAACATTATTGACTGTATGATTTGTTTCATAAATGAAAGCAGATAATCATAATAATAGTTACATTTATTTGGCATTTATATACCTCCCCACTTACCCTTTTCACTGAATAGAAATTTTCAACAACTTTATGCTGTTATTATTGCTATCTTTGTCTTATATTCAGAGAAAATATAATTTAAATTATTAACTTATTTCACTGCAATGAACAAGAAAATATTTGAAGATCAGAGAGGTAGCTCAGTAATAAAGAACCCTTACTACTTTTACAGAGGACCAAATTTAGTTCCAAGAATTCACATTGGTTGTCTTAAAACTGACCCCAACCCCAGCAGTATGATATCTGATATTCCCTGGATTCTAGAAACTTGCTCTCATATGTACATAACTATATATCACCCCCCAAATGCATATAATTAAAACAAAAAATACATAATAAAAAAGAAGGTTTGGACATGCTGCTTGACTCTACTTCATGTATGTGTTTGTGAGTGCTTCTTCATGTGTGTGCATATATATATTATATATATATACACATACATATAATATATAGACATACATACATAGATGTGTCTATATACATATACATTATACACATATATGATTTATACACACACACATATATATACACATATGATACAAATAAATCATATGAAAATTCCTTTTGATGACAGGCAGTTAAAATGTATTTTGTAGTAATATTTTAAAATATAAAAATTATGTTACCAAGAAATGATAATATATATTATATATGTATATATAATTTATAAATGTCTCTGCACATGTGCATATGGAGGCCTGGGAATATTGACAGATGTCATTCCTGGGATGTCATCCACTATTTCTTAAGGAAGGTATATTCAGTAGCCTAGAATTTGCCAAGTAGTCTAAATTAGCAATGCAGGGAGCCCCAGGTATCTGGCTCTTCAGCAGATAGATTGCAAATGCTCACAATGCCTGGTGTGTTTTTCATTTTTTTTTGCTTTGAGACAACATCTTACTATGTGGTTGTGGCTATACTAGAATATGCTATGTAGACTAGGCTGACAATGAACTTAAAGATCAGCCTGCCTCTGCCTCCCAAGTGTTGAGATTAAAGGCATACACCACCATTTCTTGTGCTGATTTTTTTATTTTTAGTGTGGGATTTAAGGATCAAGCCCAGGTATTGATGCCTGTAGGCAAGTAACTTTTGATTGAGCTATCTCCCCAACTCACCACTACACTTTTCAAGGAAATAACATTTGCTTTCATTAAAGATGGTTGAAGGACTAGACATAGTAAAAAGACCACTAGAGGGAGATGGAGCAGAAGATGTAAAGGCTTTAAGGTAAAAAATATTATTATATGTTTGTGGAGCAAAATGTTGTATGATTTTTAGGTTGCAAATGAAAATGTGTGAAAGTTCCTTAATTTTTTTCTGACAGAATGGATAAATCTTCATAAACAATGTATCCTAAGATTAACATCAAAAAAACTAAAAGTCATTGAAGGTAAAGACAAAAAATGATTTGATTTACACCAAAAATGGTCTGTGGGTTACAAAAATAAACAAACAAGAGGTATGTAAGCAATGGAAACAACAGAAAACTTGTTAGCATAGGCAAGGAATTATACCTAGGCATTTTATATTAGTGGTGATATCGAATAGGGGAAGCATATATTTAAGACTTCATTTTGATTAAGCAGTTGATTATGCCTAACAGGTTGGGTGCTGCGGATTGAAGAAAATGTACACATCAAATACTATTTGAAGCCTGAAGGCAGAATTCACAAAATAATGCCATAATCTAGTTCAGAATTATGAATATTAAAGGGTTATTTATTTACAGGGGACTTACAGATCACTGTGCTACATAACAGTCCTCTGCATGAACAGAAAATAGGAACAGGTTCTAGCAGACAGAAGTGAGAGCGAGAAGTAAGATAGAGAGTGCAAGATTTACAGCTGCATTTACAGTATAAGAGACTATGCCCAAGTGGGATGGTATCTTAAAGACTATTGACTGAAGGAGCAGATTGTGCTCCCACAGCACCTCCTCCTTTTGTTTAAATAAGAGAGTTCCAAACCAAAAACAAATCTATATACAGTAGGAACAGACTTCAAGTATAAGATTAGAATTAAAACAAGCATAAACAATATTAATCAAGAAATGTATGGTAAATGTTTTAATAAAAATTCTATCCTATGGGGTCTAAGTCTTGTATTGGAAATGGCTTCGATAGATCATAAGAGGGTAGTAACTATGACTATCTAATCTTCAACCCAATTGAAGGCCTGAGAAGGGAGATAATATTACTTGAGTATGCAGTAAGTGCAGTAAAGCAGCTTCCAATGTGAGCAATATATGATGGAGACAATTAGCTACCTGAACAGTCACCCAAAATCTCATTTGCGACATTAAAGCAACCAACTTTGACTAAGGCCTACTGTAACTGACAGACCATTTTCAGAGGCAGAAAATTTTTCAGAACCATCTTACCCTGTCTTGGCAATATTTAACAGTCTTTTTCCTTGTGTTCTGCTTATCCATTTTCGAATATCATATACTTTGTCAGTGGTTGAGGTATGGGCAGTTCCTTGCCCAAAGGCCAATTGTGCCAAGAAGAAAACAAACTGAGTGGAGTGTCTTTGGTGCTCAACATTCTCTCAGGAGTAGATTGGTGCTGCCAGGAGCAATCATGTCACATGTCAGCAGAACCCTACATTATTTAAATTTCAATGTTCCCGAGATCCTTGAAGTGGTTGAAGATTACCTATCTATACAGAATACAATCTCTATGTATCTAAATAATGTAATTGATCTGGCTGTAAGTACAACAAACATGAACAACTATTCACCTATAATATTTGCTATCTGTATAACTTAAAGACAAACACTTCATGTCAGAATATTAAATAATATGGAAACAAATGAGGACAATTACCTCAAAATGTAAACAATGTATAAGTATTTTGGTCAGAGGTAAGATTAATATATAATGTCATATGAAAATATATTCTAAAAGTTGTATCAATATACAAAATGTCCTAAACAGAGGTAGACACTTGCATATATACACAATCTGAGAAAATAAATTTGCATATGTGTGAAAATGTTGTAAACAAAAATAACAAATCTGATTTGAACTTGCATCAATATACAAAAAACTATACCAATGTAAATTATCCATAAATATTAGCTTACAAGTATTCACTCTGTTACCTACTATTTTTATCTCTTTCTTTTAGAACAAACATAGTTTTCACCCCAACCCTCTATACAAGTAATAATCAACAACCACTAAACAGTGTTCCCAACTCTGAAAACAAACTTTTTTGGATGAGGGCATCATCCTCTTAATTGCTTCCTGCTGTCATGGGGGCAATGTTCTCTTAATGGGATACTACAAAAGTAAAGTGATGGTTAAATTTCAATATTACTGTCTAGTATAGTTACAAATGATTTCCAAGCAATTGATTTTCCCCCCCAGAGTTCTTATTTAGAGTTCTGGCCAGAACGTCATGAGAAATTGCACCATTTCAGCAGCTGGCACCCCAAAATATGGTCTTATAGAAGCACTTTTAGCATCATGATGTCGTCTCAACCAGGTGGAGTTGTTGCTGTGGGGTCCCATCTTCTTCCTAGAAGCTTCAAAGATTACTGAAGGAAAGGGATCTGTAGGAAAATATATTGTTCATCTTGGAAAACTTAAACATTATTCATATAAACAAACATTAAATGAAGAATACAATATAAACAAAATAAATACAGAGAAAGTAAATTTTTTAAAAGTCTTCCTTCTTTCCCATACCAGATGGCTCCCAATATGAGACAAAAACTCAGAATGTTCCTTTTAACAACATTCTTGGATTTAGAGAAGCACAGAGCCATTGTTCAACTTCAAAACCAGCTCTATATATTCAAATATATATACATAAATGTATGTGTTAATTACCGGACCTCATCACTCATCTTCCTTTTTCCAGATGATTTTAGTAGATAGTTATTTTTCCTTCTGTCAACATTCAAACATCCAGGGTCTCTTGAATTTATGAAGATGTGTATTTTCCTATAAAAATAAGAGCAGAACTCTGCCCCAACCCTATATGCTTTCCTTATCAGCTGAATGGTTGTCACCATTGGGGATTAGGTATCATTTCTCCTTTTCCAGAGGTTTCTACTTTTCTAAGCAATTTTTTTTTATTAATTTTGATGGTATCCATAGTATTTTTTCTCCTGTGGAAACAAGAGAAAAACCCCTTCCCCAATGTAGTACATCTGCTGGTTTCCATTGTGAGGTCAATACATCCTTGAAATACACTGATTGATTCAATTAAGAAGTTTTTTTTTCCATTATCAAATGCCTTTCTGCTGCTGTTGTTCTGGACTATTGTATGTCTTTATTTGTGTAGGAATGCTCATGATGGCCATAACATCTAATTATGATTACTGAATCAGCCTTTGCTGAGCTCAAGGCAGTTGCCCATTGAAAACCAGAGTATGTGTCTATGGTTTGGTGTACATATTTTAAATTTCCAAATTCTGCAAAATGGAAAAATCTTTCTGCCAGATTCCATTCATTTGAGTACCCTTTGGGTTACTCTTTGAAGGCAACGGGGTTTGGTTATATAAAGAGCAACTAAACATCTCTTTATTGTCTCCATAGCTTGTTGCCATGTAATAGGAAACTCTTTCTTTAAACCTTTGCTATTGACCTGATTTTTTAATGAAATTCAGAGGCCTGAAACATACTTCCAATCAGTAATTGATCAATTTCTGCATTACCTTATGCTAGAGGACCTGACAGATCCATATGGCATTGGTTGCGTGTTATGTATATAGGACAAAGCCTATTCCTCATTATGTCTTGCACTTGGATGAATAATGATGTGAATTATTTATCATCTGGTATAAATTCATCAGGTTCAATATGGAAACAATTCTTTCTTTATGTTGTGAATCAGGAACTGCATTGAGAATTTCATTAAAATCCCTTAGTACCATAAGAACAGCATATAATTCTGCCTTCTGGACAGAATTATAAGGGCTTTGTTTCACCTTACTTAATTCTTCTGATTTGTATCTTGCCTTCCCTGATTTATTTGCATCAGTATAAAATTTACAGGGTACAGTTATTGGTACATCACATACAATTTGAGGCAGAATTCAAGAAGTTCTCTTTATAAGGTTAAGTCTATTGCTTTTGGGATAATTGCTATTAATTTCTCAAAAATGGCCCAAGCCCTTTTCTAGGGTTCATTATCTTCCCATTACTTTTTATTTCAACAGCAGTAAAAGGAACTATAATTTCTGCTGGGTCTATAACTGCTAAATTGACAAAAAAAAAACCCTTAATTTACATTTTATAATTAATTCAGAGACCTTTCTCACATAAGTTTTTAATATTTTACTTGGTTTATGTGGCAGTAAGATCCCTTCTAAGATAATATTGTCCCTTTACATTAAAATTCCTGTAGGAGAAATTCTGGAAGGCAATATGACTAGAATATAATTAAGACATGCATTTACCCTATTTGCATGTGATTCATATAATTTCTCCTCAACAATTGCCAATTCCTTTTCTGCTTTAGCTGTTAATTCTCTGGGACTATTAAGTCCTTATCACCATTTAAAGTTTTATTCAAATGAACTATTAGGTCAGGTGTTATACCAACTGCCAGTAATAGACTGGGGATGTCTCCCAATAATCTCTGAAAGTCATTAGGAGTCCATATCTGGTCTCTCCTAATTTGTGCCTTTTGTGTTATACTCTTCTTCAAACCTGTTCTGTGACATAAGTGATTAACAGAATCTCCTCTTTGAATCTTTTCAGGAACAATTTGTAATCCCCTTTTAAGCAAAACTTTCTTTACTTCTTCAAGCATCCTTTCTAAAGTAGCTGCATTTGAATCGGACAGCAAAATGTTATCCATGTAATAGTAGATTATAGACTTAGGAAACTGCTTATGTATTATTTCCAATGGCTGGCTGACAAAGTATTGGTATAAGATGGGGCTATTGAGAAATCCCTTTGAGAAGGTGGTCCAATGATATCTTCTATTAGGCTGAGAATTATTATAAGTAGGTACTGTGAAGGCAAACTTACCTTTATCTTTTTCTTGTAAAGATATATTGAAGAAACAATCTTTTAAATCAATAACTATGAGAGGACATCCCTTTGGTAACAGAGAAAACAGAGGAATTCTAGACTGTAGAGAGCCCAGAGGTTGAATAATCTTTTTGATAGCTCTAAGATCTGTCACCATTCTCCATTTTCCAGATTTCTTTTTTAATAACAAATACAGGAGAATTCCAAGGGATGGTAGATTCTTCAATATGTTGAGCATCCAGTTGCTCTTATACCAGCCATTTTAAAGCCTGCAGCTTTTCTTCAGCACAAGGCCACTGTTTAACCCATATTGGTTTCTCAGTTAACCATTTTAAAGGCAGAGCCATCTGTACCTCTGAACGTTTAGGTTCTTGTACAGCCTGAATGGCTGGAGAACATGTTCTATAATATCCTTAATATTTTCCCCAGAAACGTAAGCTTTTGGGAATGCAGGAATGTTAATCTGGGTATTCCATTGCTGCAGTAGGTCACAATCCCACAAGTTCACTGCCGTATTAGCTGTATATGGCCTCAGTATTTCTTTGTCCTTCTTGCCCTAGGCATTCAACCTATCTCATACTTTGTTTTACCTGAGACAGGATTCCAATTCCTAGGAAATGAACATTTACCTCTTGAACAGGCCATTTTAAATGCCAAGATTCTGGAGTTATGATACTAACATCCATACTCATTTCTAGTAAGCCTTCAATAAAAAATGCCATTTATGCATACGCTTAGCTTTGGTCTTTGAACATTTATAGAAGTATGCCAGAAGGTTTTCTATATGCTACTGGAGTTTTTGACTCATCCTCTACTTTAAATCCATCATACAGATAAGTACTTTTTTACAGTAGGCATTTAATTTTTAAATTTTCCTGGTGAGACATGTTCTCCACAGTAACTGCGAATGACTTGACCATGTTTGTCATGGGGCCTGCATGAGGCTCCCCAGTGCATTTCCTGATGTTATTGGGTTGCCTCCACTGTCTTTGGTGACCTATATTCATTGGTGTAATGTTGGCCTTTGCCACACCTCCTACATATACTTGAAGGCTGAGTCCTCCTATTCCTGTTATTCTCAGATGAGACATAATTCTTAGGAATCCCTTGTCTACAATCCCTTCTCAGATATCCCATTCTACCATGATTAGAACATTTGGTATTTTGACGTTTTCTCTTACCATTGGAAATTGCTTCTCCTTCCAAGCTTCATTACTGTAGTCAAGTGTTTTGACATTCATTGTATGAAAGACCCATTCCTCCATGGGTGCTGATCTGATTTTTAAAGGCCCAAGGATCCTTTTGCATTCTGGGTTGGCATTCTCATAAACCAAGAATCAGTTATTATATGTCTAGCTTCTAGGTCAGTTACCCCTATTTGTACAGCCTTTATTAGTCTTCGTAAAGAGTCACTAAAAGGTTCTCTTTGATGCTGTTTAACCCTAAGATATGATTCAACATTATTTCTTAGTTCTGGAATGCTGTCCCAAGCCTTTAAAGCTGATGTGATACATAAGGACAAGCTGTGGTCATCATAAAGAACTTGATCCTGAGGATCAGAGTAAGTCACTCACATAGAATTTGATCTAGGGAAATTTCAAGTCCTTTTGCTTTTTTCTGTTGTTCTCAAATTTTATCTTTTTCCTAAAACAGCACCTCCAAAGCAACTGCGGTCCACTTCCTAGGACTGCTTAGATTAACTGAGTCTTGTCTTGTGACATTGCTTTGTGACTGGAAGTCCAAATTTTGACCATTTCCCTAACAAAGAATGAATGTAGTCCATAAGTTACAATTGCTTGTTTAATTCCTTTACATCAGTCATGCATATGGGTTCCCATGAATATTCTTTGACAACATTAGAGTATTTGGGGCCAGATATTCTTTCTGATGTTATCACCAGAAAGGAAGACAGAGCTCTGGGAAACTATCCCAGAGTGTTTTTTACATACTAATGAGGCTAAATTTTGTCTTTGTACCTTTTGTCCCTGGTCATCAATTTTGATAAAATCCTCAATCTTTTCAAATCTATTTACCACTCCCTTTGACAAAGTCTGGATCTCCTATCAGTGTTCTGTTCTAATGCCCTCATTGAGTATTCCAAGATATGAAGTCTGTCTATAGAGATAATGTTTCATCCTTGGACATAATCTTCATAGCATGCATATTACCTTCCTGAAGAGACATTTTATCAGTCAATCTGTCAAACCCCTTTGACAGGATCTGATTAACACATTCAACAGTACAGATCCTCTCAAATAATGTTTCAGCATCCACTGTCATTGATTGGGTTTTTTGTGCCATATTAGCTGTATCCTTCTCCAGAGTGTCAAATTTTCCTTTTAATAAATTACTATCAATCTATACCATTTCTAAAAGTACCTCAGTTGACTGAATTTTGTTAGTTAAATTGTTCGTATCCTTCTTCAGAATTCCAACCTCTACTTTTAGCACCTTGCTATCAGTCTATAAAGAGTGTATCATTTGTAAAATCACCTCATTCTAAGCCCTATTATCAAACCATATTTTTAAGGAAAAAATATTGAGTACAAGACTAATCCCCAGAAACAAAAATAGTGGTGCAAGAGTGAAATCATATAAGTCTTGTAAAACCTTGTACATAGTTTAATTAAAGAGGCTATTGAAACCCCGAATGGTTATGTTTTCCGACATATACTTTTAAAGACACCTAACAGCTGGTGCAGACCAGGGAAGCCAGCTTATCACCTGAGTTTCCATGGTACATGCTGTCATGAGGCAACCAGTTGGGTGCACAGGGAGTTGAAAGTGCTCCAAGGCATGTAATGAGAAAATATAAAGAACCACAGCCAACCTGCAGCAAGAAAGGCCATTGCCTGGGAATTCTATATCCAAATAAACTGCTGGCTCTGAAAAAAGGCTGTGGCTGAGGCAGGCTGAGGAAGGAGTCATGCTGAGCTGGGTGCCTGCTCTGAGCCTGGCAGAGGACATGTGGGCAATTAGAGCCAGGGGTCCTAAAACACAAAATTTGTTTGCCAGAATAAGGCAGAAGTCACAAAATAATCCCACACTAGTTCAGAATTTTGAATAATAATGGGTTATTCATTTAGCGAGACTTATAGATCATTGTCCTAGATAACAGTCTTCTGCATGAATAAAGAACAGGAACAGAGTCTAGCTGCCAGAAATAAGGGCCAGAAGCAAAAGAGAGAGTGTGCACTTTACAGCTGCATTTATAGTATAAGAGACAATGCCCAAGTGGGCTGGTATCTTAAAGACTATTGGCTGAAGGAGCAGAATGTACTCCCACAGCAGAAACCTGTATCTTTGGAGATATTTTTCAACTGCCAATCATTTAAATAGGTAGGTAGGCAAATTTTCTGGATGATGATACCTATATGGAATCACCAGAATGTATTTGATATTTAAACTTATAGTACTGAATATGTTCTAAGGCAGAATTCTTCAGTTGTGAATGCATTTGGGAAGCACTTAAATACCATCATTTTAAATGGTATCTTCTTTTCTTTAATCTGCTCTGCTCAATCCAATAAAATTAGAACTTTTGAAGGAATGTTTTCCTGTATCTGTAATTTTAGATAGCTCTGTACTTTATTTGAAAGTGCTGTGAGACCTGAGAATCACTGTGATTATTCTCAGAGAGAATCAGAAGAGAGCAAAATCTGTCTATGCTGTGAACCAGTCCAACATGTGAAGGTGGAGAAGAAATGAATTCAACAAAAGAGGCTAAAAAAGTAAACAGTGAGATATACCTGTGAGTAATGTCCAGAGATAAAATTATTTTGGAAGGCTTGACTTATTCCAAGTATGGACTAGAATTAAAGGATACCAAGTAGTTGAATACATTTAGGATCATTATAGATGAAGTGATATGGTAAATTTTAGAAGGCTTCATAAGCAAAGTTTGGGTGGACTTTTCCCAAAGTTAGAGATATTTAAACCAGCACATTTAAAAAGACTTAATTGAGAATGATCAAAGAAATGGAGGGTCATGGGAATATATTTTTAAAGGTTTTATTTATAAACAGGGAATTACCAATGATATATTTTGTTATGCTGTTGTTGAAGGTATGAAACAGAGTGAACAATTTATTCTTGAGGAGGCAAAAAGAGCTGCCATTGAATATACAATTGGAGATGACATTGGTTGTGAAGGGTAAAGGTTCACAGATGTTGCCTAGTATGGAGAAGTTGACATGCACCTATCTGAATTCTTTTTTGTTCCATCCTCGATTCTTTCTTTTTTTCACAACAAGGAGATAATCCCTGTAGTAGATAGGGGTTTGAATGTGGAAGATGAGTAACAAGTAGAAACTAAAAATTGGTGATAGGTAAAAGTGAGAAAAAAATAAAAAAAAAATTCCAAGGAAAATGTTTGAATAGAATTTAAAGTGGAAACTGTTAACAACATCAAGCTGATTTTATTTTTCACAGAAACTTACAATGGTTTGAAGAAAAAGTGTTGAGGGCTAAAAGCAGTCATGGGAAAATACAAAAGAGTACAAGAAGTTTTGGACAACTCTTTCATACTGAAGTTACGGTGAATAAGGTAAAATGTCTGGATGGGATTTTCCCTAATTTTTGATTTTTAAAGCAGTAATTATATTTTGTTCTATTCAGAGAAAATTTTCACTTAAAATGTTTTAAAAAGTACGTTCTCATTCATTGAAGTGAGGTTTGAAGTAGGAGAAACCATCAATATAGCCATGACTACATGGTCTATGATCTTTCCTACAACTTTCTGTGTTCTTTTTCTACCCAGGTTTCCATAAACATAATAACTGCCAAAAATAAAAGATTACTGATATGAAAGGAAGGGAAAGTGTCAGCTGATTTTGGATATGCTAGATTGGATACATATTTCCAGTACTAGGGATAATTTGAGATGTATTGATTTCAAATGGTTGCTACTGCTACAAAGGCAAAACAATTTTTCATTTAGTATTTTCCAATTTATTATTTAGTATGTGTATATTCATGCATGTCTATATTGTCACATCTGGAAAAATCTCTTTCATTATGCCAAAATGATATTAGAGTATATATACCTATGGATAAATAATTTCTTTTTTATGCTATCACCTATTAAAGGGCATGAATTATTTCTACATATTCACCATTGTGAATAATGCAGTGGTCAGATCCATAGATAAGAATAGAACTGTGGTTGATAAGAGCTGATGGAGATTGGGAGAGATGATGAGGTAGTGGATGAATATATAAAGTTTTAGTTATTTAATGCCTAACTTTTGGGGTTTTACTTTAAAGCACAGGAAGTCATGGGCATGCTTATACATTTGATTATGCTTAAAATTGCATAAGGCATAAAATTTTGAAATCATCCCTTAAATATAGTCAACCCTCAACTGGCAACTAAATATTTTAAAGATAATTTTTTTCTATACAGACGGGAAAAAGCCATATATGACTGCCATTTAAGATGCTTATTGATTATTGGGTCTGCATGTTCTCTGTAACCATGCCCTGCCCCATTGCCTTTGCAGTAATATTTCAAATAAAGGTTCTCATTATCTAAGCAATTTTAAATTATATCATCTTTCCTTAAGTCAGGGGCTATTTAATATTTTTGCTCCATATATTCTGTAATTCCATAGCTTTATCCAATCCTTATGTAAAAACAATATTAAAAGAGAATAATAGTAATAGTTAGAAGGGAAACATTTTATTCATCACATGAATACATACTCTATTATATTACATGGAATTTTATTCTTAGGGCTGAGACCAAAGCACTGTTGGTAGAGTGATGGCCTAGAATGTATCAATTCCTGGACTCAAGTCCCAGTATTGTAAAATTTAGCGTGGTAGTTCAAGTCTTTACTTATAGCACTGGGTAAATAGAGAAAGAAGATCTTTCTCTCAATGAGACATTGAAAAAATCAACAATTGATATTGATTAATAAGAGACTGACTGGGAGGAGTTAGCTATTCTTTTAGTTAGGATGATTATTCTTGCTGTAAAGAAACACCATGACTCAAAGGAGCTTGGAGAGAAAGGAGTGTAATTGGCTTACACTTCAATATCATTGTTGATCATTGAAGGAATTCAGACAGTTCAGGATCTGGAGACAGGAGCTGATGGAGAGTCTATGGAGGAATACCAATTACTGGCTTTCTCCTCATGGCTTGTTCAGTTGAATTTCTTATAGAATCCAGGACCTATAATTGGCTGGACCTTCTATCAATCACAAATAAAGAAAATGCCCTGCAGGCTTTTTCACAGCCTGATCTTATGGAGATATTTTCTCATTTGAGGTCCTCTCCTCCCAAAGGATTCTAGTCTTTGTCAAGTTTGCATAAAACTGGCAGGCACATCCATAAAACTATGAATAACTTCCATTATGAGACACATCACTCAGAACCTGATTCAATGGAAGGAATAAAAAAGATGTAGTACAGACATATAGGCACATAGAACAATCTGAAAAGCTTTGCATCATTAAAGGAATTAAGTAGAACTATGAACTCACAAACACTGTTTGTGATTCTATTCATGGTGAAATTCAGAGTAAAGGAATTTTTTTCTCACTGTTTTCCCTAGTCCCAATTTTCGTTTGTTTATTGAAGGATTTTTGGAATCAGGTCATCGTTAACAGCTTGTAGAGTTCAAAATATGTCTATTCTATCTCACTAATTCACTGGATATTGTCAATGATTTGTGACCATGTTAGCAATAGTTTCATGTCATGTTTAAAGCATTCATTGTATATCATTGTTTCTATTTATTTTAAATAACTTTATATTCTGTTCAGAATTATGACTATGCATTTTGACTGTGAAAATTGTGAAATAACTTGTTTATAAAAATCTAAGACTAATAAAAATATTCTCAGTCCATTCTATGACATAGAGAATTGAAAAACTTTTAATTGTAAATAGTATATAAGAAATTTTCCTTCTTTCTCTCTCTCTCTTTCTTTCTACTTTCTTTTCTCTTTCTCTCTTCCTTTGCTTTTCTCTCTTCCTTTGTTTTTCTTTTTTCTTTCTTTCCTCCCTCCTTTTTTCCTTCCTTCCTTTTTCTTTCTTTCTTTCATTCATTCTTTCTTTCTCTTATTTATTTATCATTTTTTTTCTTCACTGAACTGGAACTTAGTATGTAGACCAGACTGGACTTGAACTCACAGAATCTACCTGCCTCTGCCACCTGAGTTCTGGGATTAAAGATATGTGCAACCAAGCCCAGCTATAATAAATCTTTCTTAAGGTGTTAATTAGTATTATTTCCTTGTAAATATTTATATTTAAAATTATGAGACAGTGACTGGCAAAATTGCCCAGACTTGTATGGCCTTGAACTCACAATAATACTGCTATAAATATAGCTATATGAATAATTTAAGTCATGGGCTGGCATGGTGTCTGGAAAATTTATCCAACCTTGATTTGAATCCACCATGGAAGTATGGCATTGAACTCATAACCACACTGCTGTAAGTATAGCCACATGAACAATTTTAGTCATAGGCAGCCACCTTAAAGCTTGGCTTTGTCTTGCAACTTTTAGTCATTAAAAAGCTATTCTTTTGTGTTTTGTTATGAAAATAATGTATTTACATAACATTTCATATTGACAGTAGTATTTTTTCATTTTTTTATTTTATGTATGTGAACATCTTGCCTGTGCATACATACATACATGCATACACCTCAAGTGAGCCTGATGTTCATGTTGGTCAGAAGAGGGTGGAGGTTTTGGAACTGGAGTTACAAGTGGATTTGATTCACCATGTGGGTGCTAGGAACAGAACCTAAGTACTCTGTATAGAGCAGTATATGTTCTCATATACTGAACCATCTCTCCAGCCCTGTATATAATATTTTAAAGAGCAATATAATATATATTTATGTATGTATAAGTATGCATATATGTGTAAGATAAACGTTATTTTTCTTAACATGTCTCATGATGTTCATCTTAAACATTTGTTAGTATAGTCACACTGGGTTGCAACAAAATATTCAGTGTTTTTAATTTTGAAAAGTTGAATTTTTATGCATTCAAAAACTTACCTTAAAATCTTCTCCCATTTTAAAGACTCCTATTTTACTTGCTATGTTTCAGTGGGTATTATCACTCATATACATTAAGTTGACTCATACAACATTTATTTTTCTGTGTCTTTATTTTTTTGCTAATCAGAGTCAGTGTTCATACACACCATAGTGTGTCTCAGAATCCTTTTACTTTTTAAAGTTGATAATATTTCACTAATAGACTACATTATGTAATTACATTAATGTTGTAAGGAGGCTGCTTGTTCATTTTCCCAGCTGCCCAGACTCCCAAAATAACCACACAGAAACTGACTTAAGTAAATCACTGCTTGGCCAATCACTTAAGCATATTGCTAGCTAGCTCTTACATCTAGAGTTAACCCATCTCCATTATTTTATATTTTACCATGATGCTCTTGGCCTACCAGCAATGTTTCAGCATGTCTGTCTCTGGTGGTGGCTCCATGGTTTCTCCCTGACTCTGCCTTCCTTCTCCCAGCATTCAGTTTATTTATCCCTGCCTAGCTGTGTTCTACATTATAAGGCCTAACCAGTTTCTTTACCAACCAATGGTATTCACAGCATTCAGAGGGGAATCCCACATCACATTAATTTTCAAATAATACTTAGAGTTGCTTCCATCTCTTGACAGTTTTCGTCTAGGTAAACCAGAGTTCAAACATTCCACAAATACAGTTGAAAAGGATGAGTTATGTTTTGACAACAAAAAGACTCAGGTGATACTGTCATTTAGGACTAACAATCAGTGAGAAGTGAATTCAATTCAGTGTTTAAGATGGAAACAATTTGATCTAAGAAATTTCTCTAAATGTTACCAGTAAACAAGTTGGAAAATGCTACAAAATAATAATTCTTAATTCTAAAAATCAAAGTTGTTACTAACATATGAGGCTTCTGTCTTCTCAAATAAAGTTAATATGAACCAATTCCTCACTTAACTTTTATGTTAATATTGTTATATACCAGGAGTTGAACCCTTATTTTTGTGGTGAGAAAATTTTAATGTAGGATGTTTTAGGGACAGGTGTTTATCAGTACCTACATAAATAACAGAGTTATGTTATGCCACCAGAAATGGTACCATATACATATGAGAACCATTGTTATGCAATCCACATCTGAGAATCAGTATATGAACAAGCAATCATTCTTTAGACTTTTATTATATGATTGAAAAGTAGAATTTCTGAGAAATGAGGACTGTCATATACACCCACTATGGGAATATTCAGTGTATGAAGATGTCAGGTTCTTGCTGGTCTTGTTCTGCATACACAAAAACAAGCAAGCATCCAAGCAAACCCTAATTACTCAATTTGTTTCTCCCATAATGATAAAGTCATCACAGCTTGTTACTCTTGAAAACCTAAAACTTTGTCTTCTGTCTTGTCACTTCTCTGTATCCTTGTCCTTTTATTAAAATGTTGTAAAAGGCCAAGCACCAACTACTCTTTCAAAATGTCATTATTTATCACTACTGTGCATAATACACATTATTAAATTCTAGTGTCATCTTTTGTCATTTTGTCTTTTCCCAGTGAAATCTTTAGGAAAACTTCCAAAAAAAGCCTAGAAATATACAAGAAAAAAAGATACTGTGAGTGATATATATTGATTTCTACAAAAATCATAGCATATAACATGAAAGAGACACAGAAATCATTAGGACACTATCTAATCAGGTGAAAATTCTGTTCTCTAGCTCTACATACCTGCTGGGGCATTAAATGAGGATCTGAAAATGTTATAAAATCATTATAGAAATATGATGACTAATTGTTTTTAATAAGGAACGAGAAAATTTAAATATTTTCTCACTTTTATTAGCAGACTCACTTACTAAAACAAGAACTTTACAACTGATCTTAGCCAAAAGGCTGAAAAGTGATACAAATGAGGACTCTTCTATAAAGATTTTCATGAGTTTCTCTTAACTTTATAACACAGGTAGTGATGGTTACTCTTTGACTGTCAACTTGACTACATCTGGAATGAACTACAATCCAGAAATAGTGAGCACACCTGTGAGATAATATTTTGCTTGTTTTAAAGAGGATGAGTCCACTTCTAGTACATATCTTTGATGTAGGAAGACACATAGCTTTGATCTGAATCAAAGAGAAGAGACACCTTTAATCTGTACCACACTTTCTGCTGGAAGCCTATATAGGGACAGGGAAGAAGAATGTTTTTCCTCTTTGACTGTTTACCCTCACCTTGTGCATTTGTTTACCCTCACCTAGTGCATTTGTTGGAATTCTAGCATCTACTGAAGAATCTAGTAATGTAGACTGAGTAACTTCTGTATTGTTGGACTTCTCTTCATAGCTCACAATTTTCAAATTTGGTTGGAATGTAAATGGAAAGTTTTTCTAACAATTCCCCTTTGTGTGTGTGTGTATGTGTGACTTTTCACTATGTTTTATATAAATGATGCATGAAATATAAACCTAGTAAATTATAGAAAGCAAGCAGAAACAGGAAGCAAAATTATGCTTAAGAAACTATTCGTTATTTATACCACGTTTTTATTAGTTATCTGATTCTCTCCATTTGTCTTACCTCTAAGTCATTTCATAACCTTTAAAATAAATAATACATAGTGATTCATCTATAATTTCAGTAATTTCCAGCAGAAATTGAACTACTTCTTCCCCGTAAATTTTCTTCCTTTGTCTGTGAAAACCACTGTTTACTTCATTTATAATTCAGCTCTACTACTCCATTTAAATTTTTAGTTCTTGACACGTCTTTTCAGCCAGTTATAGTGACTGAATCCCTTGTAAGTATAAGATAAAATCATTATTACATGTTATATCCTTATGAGGATCATGTGTTTTGCTTTCTCTCAATATTGTCTATCAATATTATCAAACAATAATCACAGCATTATGAGGAGTGTATAATATTGTCAGGCATTCTCATCCTTGACAAGACAGGAGAAAGTCTTCTTGTCCTTGTCTGAGGACTACTACTTTTAGGAACTTACTTGATTTTTAAGATCTGAGACAGGAGATTTCCAGGCCTTGTAGTTTATATATTCCATTCACATAAAATAAATAGAATATTATTGAACATTCTTGGATTGTTTAATATTTGGTGCATAATTTTCCTTCTCATGCTAAATTGCAACATAATAGGAAAATCTTTACCTCCTACTTCTTGTCAGTGACCATTTTCATCTTCACAAAGCATAATTAGTGCATAATATTATTTAAAAGTTTTAGCAGAATATAAAAAGTAATCCATGGCCTGTTTCTCTGGTCTTCATGTATATTTCAATTGTATTAAATCAGAAAAATGACACATTAAGCACATGAATTTCCATATGACAGTAAGTGTGTATATATGGGCGTTGGGCGAGGATTAGTCTGCTGAACTTGGAAAAGCTTGGGATGCTATTTTGAAGTCATTTTTAGTGAAAGAAGACTTTTTAAATCATGTAATTAATATATGGCTGGCAAATTTTTGGAAAAATAGGAGAAAACTGAAGCACAAAAGAGGTTCGTCTAACTTCCCAGGACTAAAGAAAGGAATTTATAATTGAATTAAATCACTTGAGAATAAAATTTATGGATCTTGGTCACTATGCCAAAGAGGTGAGATAATTTTAAATTAACTCATTAAACTGGTTAGGGGAGGTAAAACTCACCATTCAATCAGAAATTTCAGAAGTGAAGTTTAATTAATGTAGACAAAAATAGGATTAATAAAATCTAACAAATTCTGGGAATTCTGTGATTTCCCTGAACATGCATATTATATCCTGAAGCTACACATTTATTCTTCTATCACTTCTTAGAACAAATTCATAGAAAAATTTCTCATAGTAGAGAAACAAAATATAAGCCTTCAAAAACACATAATGATGTGGATACAACATAAGTAAGGCCCATGGGTTTGAAAATGAAAATTCCACATTTCAGTCTCAATATTTCATTTATTGTTTAAAATACTGCATTTTAAAAGTAAAACTATAAATATATGTTATGAATATTCATGACGACCTGAAACATAATAGTCATTAAAGAGCCCTTATATATAGAAAGAATATAATATAAACAAATATATCACAAATTGATTTTTGTAGAGCTAATTAGAAGAAGCATAGCAGAAGAAACATATTTTCATAACTGAAATTACTAGTTGAAGAATTGAAAATGTATTAAAATTTTCAATAATTAATATTGTTAATTATTCATGAATAACAATTATATTTTATGTTTCTGACACCTTCCATTTCCTACTTTTTAAAGCCTATTTTTTCTTCATTATAAAGACACCTGCCAAATAATTTTGTTAACTAATTAATAAAGTAATTTAAAATTAATTAAATTACACACACGGACACACAATGGATTTCATTGTTTTTCTTGAACCATTTGTATCCAATAATTGTGTACCAGAATAAGTTGGAAATTACAAGTAGAACTATTTCAACTTAAATGATTTTACAAGCTTCATGGAATAGCCAAAAGTATTTTTGAGTAACAAGAAAAGCTTAAAGTCAATTTGCTGAAAAAGATAAATTAGTAGTTAATAGATGCTAGTGCTCATCTCATTTGATAGAACAAAAACTATGAATGTCAATATTTGATGATTAGGTTTTGTTTTAAGTTGCTATTGAAAGACTGGGTTACGCAGTGAGTTTCAAATGTTACATGAGTGTGTCTTTAGAAACCAATAAAAAGAGAAAATAGCTAGCTGTAGCAGTGTATGCCTTTACTACCAAACTTCAGGGACCGAGGCAGGAAGATCACTGTGAATTTGAGAGCAGCCTGGTCCTCACAAAAAATTCCTGAGAAGGTAGATCTATGTAGCAAGACCCAGAATCAAAAATTAAAAGAAAGATTCCCAACAATGTTAATAAACTCAATAAACTCTTCTTCTCTTTATTCTAGCCACAAATATGGGTATTTTCTACCATTATGTTACATACATAAATGAAAATATTCCTACTAATAACAAAACATTCAAACATTTCTTTTTTTATAGAAATACAAATCCAATGCTGGTTTTCTAGATCATAATTTGTGAAAAAATAAATGGAAATAAACTGGAGTTTTACACATCGGTAAGACAGTCTTTCTTATTTTTTTTCAAACATTTGTCATAGACATGTAATGATACAACTAAATATTTCTACTAAGCTCAGTCACCAGAAGTCAGGGAATATAGATGTATATATATTTAGTTAAAATATAAGTACATCATTTCTCTTTCATCCCTCAAACATCTTCCATGTTTTCTTCTAGTCCTTCTAATGACCCCCACATTTTCCCCCTCAAATTCATGACCTCTTTTTCCATGATTATTGTTGTTACTAGTATGTATAAACTCACAACTATATAAATAAAACCTGCATTGTCTACTCAAATAAAAAGATACATTTTAACCCTTACTCAAGGGCATACATGGGGCAACTCCACCTTTAGAAGACACCTTAAGATTCAATGATGAGTTTCTTCTGTATCTTCTCTGCAAGTCCAGGATTTATTTTTTGAGAAAATATTCATTAATGAGCATTCTCCATGTTACCTTAGCCTCAATAAATAATCTTAATTACCTAGTGTGGTTTGGTTTCTACAGTCTGTTTCTCTATCCCAATGGAATTGAACTTTTCCTTTCAGATAACACTCTTTTCCCACTGCCAATTTGGTAGTCTTTATTGAATTCAATTACTCTTCCAAGCTTTCCTGAGTATAGTAGGGATTTTATTTTGACTCTTTCCCATGTCTAGCTAAATTTCTGTTGTTAGTTTTGTTCAGTGTCATGAATTGATTATTTGATGATCTCTGTAAAAACATAATTGGTTCACAGTGGTGGTGCCTTTGTTGGATGAGAAAATACTAAAAAGTCTGATTTGCTTATTTCCCTGATCATCTATTTGTCTCTTTTAAGTCAAAGTTAATGAGAATTTTTTTTACCCAGTATTAAGTGGAATCTAAAATTGTAAGATTTACATTTCAGTATTTATGCCTGAACCATCACTGAGATCTTAGAAATAAAGGCACAAAATTACTTCCATGTAATTTATCTAATTTATTTCTTTGTGATTGTGAGTGCAGCATTTTCCTATTTTCCTTGAGCATTAAAAAGTCAGTAAGTAAATGAAAAAAAATAAATGGATATGACTTTCATATTTTTAAACTAAATTTTTTTCTTATTCGTACTTAGAGATTTAAATAAACCCACTCATACAAATAGAATATCTCTAAATTGCCTAGGAAATTAAGATTTTTCTTTTATAACTCTCAATATTCATCAGTTAAAGAACGTTTTTACAGAAACAAACTCAGAACATTGTTTAGAATTAAATTACTCATTATTTAGGTTAATATTTGGAAAATGTCCTTAGAATAATACATTTAGATTAAGGAAAATTAACAATAAAAACAACAACAACAAAAGTGGTGACAAAACCCAGGTAACATGCACACATAAAGGGTCTTTGGGAGGGGAGCAAGGGGACCAGCTGAGATGAATAAGGGAAGAAGAAAGAGGATCTATAAGAACAAAACATGTATGAAAATGCCTTAATGTAAATTGGGCAGTTATGGTGCATACCTTTGATACTAGCACTCTGGAGGAAGAGTCAGGAGGATCTCTGAGAGTTTGAGGCCAGACAGGTCTACATAGCTAATTCCTGGAGAACTACAGCTGTTACACAGAGAAATCTTGTATTGAAAAACCAAAAAAGAGGAAAATGTTGTAATAAAATCCATTGCTTTGTATGATAAATGAAAACTAATTAAAATAGTATCTTCTATATAGGTAGGAAAAATAAATGATAAAATTTTAATTATGTTGGAAAATACTTTTCTTAAACTTGTACAATATATTGACCATAAAACAGCATTAATATTGCCAGTTATTTATGTTTTAGAAGATGTAAATATTTTTTAAATTCATTTTATTTTACATTTTGTATTTATTATACATAAAGACCATAATTTCCCATTCCTCCTCTCCTCCTTTCCTTCCTGCTGCCTGCAATCTACACTTTCCTCATACAATTTCTTATGTTTCTATCCAGTGCATTTCTGCCAATGCAGTGACATCCCACCTAAAGTGACTGAGAACATGCATGACCAAGCTGGTTCCTCTGATGGTGTTTAGTGTTCTCACATTCCATGTCCCTATTGTGGTGACTCTATTTATCATGAGGAAGTTCCTTTCCTATCCATTTCTATTAGCTCCCCTCTGCTCTTTCTGCTTTAAGAAAGAAGCATAATCTGTCTTGTGCTTAGAACATGGAAGTATGGGAGCACTGTCAGATTCTGGGACTTTAACCCAGGTATTTCTGTTAAACTTGTCCATAATGGGTTTCATGGTTTAAATCGAAGAGGATGACTGACCAGGTCTCTTTATCTTAATGAGGTAACCTATAACCAACCAGCGTGGACCTCTTTCCACCCACGTACTAAATCCCCCAGGTTTCCAGAGGAACTTACTGGTTGTTTCCAGCTTTGTCATAGAGGAGGCAACTACCAGGAGACCAGCAGAGGCCCAGGGTGGATTCAGAGCTAACAGGAGCACAGCTGATCAGATCTTCACTTTGAGGCAACTGTCAGAAAAAAACATGAGGAATTTGGAAAAGACTTATATGTCCATTACATTGACTTCAGGAGGGCATTCAGAACCATTTGTAGGAAAGAATTTTGAGAAACTATGAGGTTCTACAGGTACCCAGAGAAAATCATAAGAATACTAGAAAATTTCTTTAAAGATACCTTTGTATAAGTCAAATTCTGTGGAGAACTACATGATCAGTTTAAGACAATTATAGGAGTCTTGCAGGGATGCATCCTCTCACCACTAGTGTTTAATATATTACTGGAATTAATAATTGTAACAGTTCTGGAGGATGAGGAGATACACATGAAGAGAGGTGGTATGTGAACCAATAACTTTTATTTCACTGACAGTATAGAATTATTTGCAGAAAGTCCAAATGGGCTGCAGGGCTCAGGAAATGGAGTGATGAAACCAAGTGAAAACCTTGGTATGTAAGTAAACATTGAGAAGACTGAGATACAACACTTGGGAAGGGCGCACAAGGATTATAACAATGTAAATAGAATGAGAACCTCAAGCAAACAATCAACTCTGTCTACCTGGGAGGAACTCTCAGTTCAAAGGAGGGATCTATTTCATACATCTAGAAGAGGGTAAGGATAGCAAGGGCTGCATTCCAGGCACTAGGAAAGATGTGGTCAGGAGGAAACAACAACAACAATAAAATCACAAGTATATAAAGACACTTGTCTTGAGCGGCCTTCTTTAAAACTCTGAAACCTGAACAATGAATTACTCTTCACAACAGTGGCTGAATGTGTTTGAGATGGCTTGTCTCAGGAGGAATANGTATGTGTACTACATTTAATGAAGTGCTCAAAGAAACCAGAATTGATTGTTGTTGCTCTGGAACTAGAGTAATAAGCAATTATAAGCCACCAGACATGGGTGCTTGGAACTGAACGAAAGTCCTCTGCAAGAGCAGCAAGTACTCTTAACTGGGGAGTCACCTATACAGTCCCTGTCTTTCATTATTATTTGAGATTATAATATAATTACATTATTTCCCCCGTATTTACATTACCACATTCCTCTTACCTTTTCTCTTTCAAATGAATGGCCTCCTTTCCTGTTGTTTTTGTTGTTGTTGGTATGTTTGTGTATGTGTGTGTGTGTGCATGTGGTTGTGTGTATTGGTATATATAAAATCTAATCTGTTTAGTCTGTGTATACAGAAAGGTTTTTCACATGGGAAGAATATTCTTGTTTCAATGAGAAACTGTATCATCTGTAGTACAAGCTTTCAGAAATGCAGGTTCTTGTCCTAATCATTATCTTCAAAACGTTTCCAATTTCTTAGTAAATTGAAGCAGATTCTTTGCATGGTACAGCATCATTTGTATTAGAAAACAGTTATTTTTGTCAATATGCAAAGTGAGGTGCATTTGTCTTGCTCAAAGCACTAAACCTCACCAATTTTTATACTATTTCCTTTAATATCAGATTATTGCTCTCCAAGCTAATATTTCTAAATGTTCTAAGTCCCACATACATTGGAGTCATTAAGAACTAAAACTAATATGTCTCTGGTTGCCTTGCAGCTAACCTATTATTTCAAGAAAGGAAGGTACCTTGCCAGCTTTTTAAAGCCTGAATGGGTTAATTAGATGATACTATGCAGAGACTACAGGATTTGCTTAGATAAGCTGATATCTAAACTACCAGGGAAATCTGTCAAAATTTTTTAGGTGTGCATTATCTTGTGTGATAGGTAAGCATGAGAGTGGACAACTTTACCAAGTTTCAAGATGTTCTGTTAATTGTTCCACATACATTTCTTTTTTTGATCTCTTGCAGTATATTATAATAGTTACTCTGTATTCAATTTTTTAATCTTTAATGTAATTCTCCATTCCTCTCTCTTTTCTCTTTTCCTTCCTTCACTTTTCCTTCCTTCTTTTCTTTCTTAATTTTCCCATGTAATTTCAAATAAACATTTCTGATATTGAAACTTTAGAAAAATTGACTTTTCCAGTATTTCTCCAAGGAAGTTCTCTCTTATTTTATGGAAACAATGGTAGTAAAAATATGTGAGAGACAAAGAAGTACTATTTCAACCCATTACCAAGGCTTATGATTATTTCCTAGTCACAAGGATTCAATTTATTAAGAGTAAAAGGAAGAATGATCATGCTGAAATTTATCAGAACTCTGTGCTTCTAAAGAGAGTGATGATTGATAAATTCCCCATTTTTTGCAGAATGAATTTATCACTTTAAAGAATCCATCTGCTCTTCTATATTCTGAAATAGGATTTCTCTCCACTATTCCTCAAAAACTTAGGTGAAAATTCCTCTTTATATTTTCTTATGACTCTTAAAAATTCACTGATAATTCTATTACTTACTCCCTTTAGAAATTTCCATTTTTTCAGATTTTTTAAAATTATTTTTCTTTTCTTTGTTATGTTTCTCATTAAAGAGCATGCTTACTATCACAACTCAATAAAAAAGATTTTACTGACTGTTCCATGCATGCTGCCAAGATGCTATAACATCATTTATTCTCTTTCACAGGCAAAAGGAAAGATACATGGTAAAAAACAACCACTTTATTTACATTAGTCATAACATTTATCAGAAAAAAACAATATGGAGCCAAGTATGTAGTTCAATGATTGACATTTTGGTTAACATGTCCAAGACACAGGGTTTGATCTGGAGCACAACAGAAAATCAATATTGTTTTTTAATTACTCAGTAAATTTTGTAGTGACAAATAATTTGCTGAAAATAGAGTTAAATTATTTTAAAATATTTACTTAAAATATCTTATCTCCCATCCATTTGTTCCAATGGACAAAATGCAAGTAATTATTGTTCTGTACAAAATAGAAGCAGTTATTATAACTTGTGGCAAAAAATAACTCACTATGAGGACATAAAACCTTTAGAAGTTTGTGTGTGTGTATGAGAACCCTCCTTTTGTTCATTCCTAGAAACACCAGTAGCAACTGAAAAAATATTTTGCTAAAGCCTTATGGAGAAGTGATAAGGTAGAGCATAGAAAGAGATGCAAAATTAAAAGTAGTTTTAAAAGCAATGGATGATGTGACTGGATTCATAGCTCAGCAGTTGAAAACTCATACTATAATCAGAGAGCATTGGAAATTGGTCACCAGCATCTATATCCGGAGGCTCATGACACCATGTAACCACAGATCCATAGGATTCATTTCCTCTTTGGGCTTCTACATGTACATGTACTCAAATGAACATGCCTACACAGGCATTCAATGTATACATGTGTACTTAAAAGGAAAAAGACAAGAAAACAAACAAAAGAGAACCTGGTGATGCTATAGTTCCTTGATTTCTACTCTTAAAATCTTATTCCCCAAGATGCTTCTTTTTAGTGTCCCTTGTTACAGCACTAGAAGACTTCCAGTAGGATAACTGTGGTACACACTGTTCACTCTGTTTCCAGATCACAGGTGTTCCCAAACCTGTTTCATTCTTAAAAATTGAAATTTATTACAAATCTACAAGGTAAAAGGTGCTAAATGAAAATTTTGAGAGTAAATGATATTATGAATCTCAGATATAAAAGTAAGTATATGGTAATGAATTTGTTTAATACAAATGCTATGAGAAACCCATGCAGCTGTTGCAGCTGGTTCAAAGGAAAAATCAAACTATCCCACATTTATTTGAATAAAAGTGATAATAAACTGAATTGCAAATGAAGACAAACTATTACTTTTAATTTTTTGTGTGTGAGGAGAGATCAATTAAGTTTCAGTCAGGATAGTTTATGCACAATGTTAGAATTTATTTAATCTTGTTAGTTCTCATTTATCTATAGATTATAAAAAAGTGTAGAATAGAACAGTGATAGAGTAAGATTGCTTAGAAACTTGTATTACAGAAGATAATGTTTTTATTGAAATATGTCTGCTGTATTGGCATACATGAATTATATTTTGTAAATTCATAATATAATTCTATAGCAAAATAAAATATAAATAAATATTGTATCAAATGCAGTTGTATAATTTTAAACAAAACATTTGTTTTATTTTAATGACTTTATAAATCTAAATTCATATATTATAAAATTATCTCCAAAATAAATAACAAAATATATCATCTTAACAATTCAAATATATTCTCCAGTCAGTTATATTCATATTATTGCATAGCAGCTTCCAGAATTTTTCATCCTGTGGAACAGAAACTTTTTTATCAATTATTACTACATTTCTCCATACTTACCAGCCATTGTCAACTATTATCACACTTTCTGAGTCTATAAATTTGAGTACTCTACATAAATTACATTACATAAAACAAAAATTGTTTGTGTCAGAATGAATTCGCTACCTCTTTAATGGTAGATTATAAGCCATTGTGAGTGTCATACTTGATTTATATGTTTATCCACAGATGCTAACTTAGATTGCTTCCATATTTGGCCTGTCATGAAAACATGCTATGATCATGAATATAAAAATGTTTCTTCAAATTACCTCTCTCAGTTCTTTTAGATAATATGTCAGATTGTAGACTTGATGGATCATGTGGTTATTCCACATTTTTCATATTGTTTTTGGAAGCAACTCCTCTATTATATATTTCCATCAATAGTGTATCAATATTCCTATATCTTCATATACTTGCTGGCAGTGGTGTCTATATTTTGTTTTCTTAATAGTCCTTCAAATATGTATGAGGAAGCATCATATTGTGGAATTGATTTGAATTTTTCTAATGATTAATTCCTATGAATATGTTTTCATCTTTCATGAATAATTTATACATCTTCTTTAGAAAACATCCTTTGCCTGTTTAAAAAATTTCCACTCTTATTATTAAGGCATAGGAATGTATTTTTATATTCTGGATATTAACCCCTTGTGAAATATATGAATTCCAAATATTTCCCATTCTATGAGCTGATTTTTGACTCTGATGCTTATATTAATTGTATACTTTCATATAATTAAATATTTTTATTTTAATCATGTATTATTTTGTTTTAATGTTGACTATGTATCATGTCCTATTAAAGATAGTTTAGAAGTACTTGTACAAACCATAAAATTAATCACCAGTTCTCAGTTTATAGTGTAGTAGATGTACCTTTTCCTTTTTACTGGCAATGTAAAATTCTAAAATTAAATAGTGTTTTAAGAATATACCAAATTTAGGCATGTCATTATTTAGGTATAAAAAATTTTCTTTTATGGTTTTATTAAATATATTCTGTGGATTTTTGAGGTGTTTCTCTTCTCCTTCTTCTATTACTACTATTTTTAGATTTAGTCTTTTCATAGTATCCTAGATTACCTGAAAAGCTTGTGTTAAGAATTGTTTAGCTCTAACATTTTCATTGATGAATGCATTTCCTTTATCATGTCTTCAACACCTTAGATTCTCTCTTCAATCTATAGCATTCTTTTCATGATGTTTGCATCCATAGTTCCTGCTCACTCAATTTTCCATTTTCAGGACTCACTCTGTTTGTGTTTTCCTTATTGCTTGTATTTCCATTTTAAGTCTTGAATAGTTTTCTTTATCTATTTGTTTGTTTTTTTCTTGAATTTATTGATTTTTTCCATTTTTTTATTTTCCTCAATTAATTTAAAGGAATTGTTCATATCCTCTTTCTGGACTCTATCATCTTCATAAAGTATTTTTATTTTTTGTGCCTCAGCTGTGTTGGATTATTCAGGATTTGTCTGTTTAGGGTAGCTGGACTCTGGTGATGCTATATTCTCTTTTCTTTTACTGACTGCTTTCTTACAATGGTATTTAGCACCTGAGATGATTGGTTTATGTGTGGCAATTTCTCTGAAAATTGGAATCAATCTACCAAAACACCCAGCTATAGAATTCTTTGGCATATACCCAAAGGATGTTCAATCACAACACAAGGACACTTTCACATGTATGTTCATAAGAGCTTTATTTGTAACAGCTGGAAGCAGGAAACAACCTAGAAGCCCCTCAACCAATGAATAGATAAAAAAAATGTGGTACATTTACACAATGGATATCAGCTGTTAAAAAACACACTGGGAAATTGGAAGGAAAATGGATGGAACTAAAAAAAGAAATAATCCTCAGGGTGATAACTCATACTGAGAAAGATGAAGATGGTACATATTCATAAGTGATATTGGCTGTGAAAGAAAAGAAAATTATGGTACAATTCACAGTCCCAGAGTTGCTAGGTAACAAGGAGTAGTCATTGGGGGATACCTAGGTTTCCCTGGGAGAGAAAATAGAAGACGTTTTGTGAGTGGACTGAAGATAAGTGGGTAAGTGAACATGAGCTATCAGGTTGGGGGAAACAGCGGAGGTGTAGACAAAAGTTTCTATCCAACCCCACTTCTTCAGCCATTCAGTACCAACAAAACATAGAGAGGGTTATATTAATTATAATCTGTATGGCCTGTTAACTCATGTTTATTATGAACTATCTCTTACAACTTAAATTCTCCCATATTTCTCGTATATTTTAAGCTGCATGGCTTGGTACCCTTTTTCTGTGAGGCATTCTCAACTTGCTTCCTGTGTGTCTGGATGGTGATTGACTTTCTGCCTTTGCTCTTCCCAGAATTCTCTTAGTCTGGTAGCCCTGCCTATACTTTCTGACCAGCTACTGGCCAATCAGTTTTTATTAAACTAATATGAGTGACAAATCTTTACAGCATACAAGAGCATTATCCCCCAGCAAGGGAGAATACTGAGAAATTTATGGAAAGAGAGGGTATTTCAGGGTCAGGTAAAAACCTGGCATAAGGGAATTTCCCAGGAATCTACCAGCAAGACTCGATTTCAGTCTTCTAGCAATAGCAGAAAAGTAGCCTGGACTGGCCGTCTCCTTTACCAGATGGGTGCCTAGCCTAATTATTTTCAGAGAGGCTTCATTCATCAACTGATAGAAATAGATGAAGGCCCACAGTCAAAAATTAGGTGGAGTTCAGGAAATCCTGCAAAGAGGAGGAGAAAGAATTATAGGAGTCAGGGAAGTCAAGGATATGGTAAGAAAACTCACAGAATCAACTAACCTGGGCTCATAGGGGCTCACAGAGTCTGAATTGACAACCAGAGAGCCCACATTTGATGGACCTAGGCACTCTGCCTATATTTGTAGCTTTGTTTCCTTGAGGGACTACTAACAATGGGAACAGGGGCTGTCTCTGATTCTTTTACTGGCTTTTGGGACCTTACTTCTCATACTGAGTCTCATTGCCAAGTCTTAATGCATTGTGAGCTGCTTAGTCTTACTGCAACATGATATACCACATTTTGTTGATACTCATAGGAGACCTGCTCATTCTTAAACAGAAATGGAGGAGGAGTGGTTTGTGGGTGGGAACAGAGGGGAGCGCTGGAGGGAGGGACTGGAAGGAAGGAAAAGTGTGGCTGTGATAAGTTTATTGTACAAAAAGAACATACCAGCATCAGATATTATTTCATAACAATTTTGCATGGATATTTTATTCATAATGATTTCAAATAAAGAAGCATTATTATGCATATAGTTAAAATGCTTTCATGTAACCACGCAAATTAGTTCATTTTCTTGCTACTAATATATATATATNATATGCATTTCTACTTTGTTTACAAGTGGAATTTTTTCAGAAGAGCTGCAATTTCTCTCATTAACAAAGAAACTCTTCAAATTGCTTCACAAAGTAACAATTTCAGGGAAATTTTGAAGTAACTGAAGTTTAAAGTTTGTTGCCTAGAAAAGATGAGGCCAAGATAAAAATAAATAAAGCCAAGCTCAATTGTAAGACAATAAATATGATTTGTAGGACAATTAGAACAAGTTTAGCCCTGAGTCAAAATTTGAAAATTTGTTCCAAAATCTTGGAAGACAAGCTTTTAATTATTGGTGGATTGTCAAGCTAAAATATAGAATTAGAAA
The DNA here is from genome assembly GCA_001685075.1 of Bramus lutescens. NCBI lineage: Eukaryota > Metazoa > Chordata > Mammalia > Rodentia > Cricetidae > Bramus > Bramus lutescens. The sequence goes on along the minus strand of LOEQ01004718.1, from coordinate 158,370 downwards.
ATGACTTAAGCACATGACTCCTAGCTATATTAATCTACAATAGAACCTTCAGTATCCAATCAAGAATGCTTGTTCTATTTGCCTTTAGAGACTGATGGAGGGTAAATCTTTTCTACAGGTGATTTGATTTGCAATTTGAGGGAGCAGTTTTAGGAAGAAAGATTTTAATAAAACTAAGCGGATTATGTCCTTTGTGGATAAGAAATTCTTGAGCCTTATTATCAGCCAATTCCCGGCTTCAGACAAGTTATTTGAATTACTTAGACTTGTTCACAAGTAGGTAAGAACATACCTTAAAAGACTTTAATATTTTGAAATTTAAATATAAAATGCCTAGCGTGGTTTGTTGGCTCTAGGAAGAGAATAATAACTAGCAGTTTTAATTGGTGTTCTCAGCTAAAGTTTCTTCCAGCTGAACCTGATATTAGAAGCCTTTCTTTTCCCAATTTGGCTATATATAGCTCTAGTTAGAGTTTATTTTTTTTCCAATATGAAAATGTGCAACTGTTCATTAAAAATGTAAAATAAAATAATATAACTATAGCAACTTCAATTATATGGTAGAACTGAGATCTATGCATGTTTATGTTTCAAATTCCAGAATTGGAATATGTTGGATTGCACAGCAAAATAGACTTTTCAGATGTGAGTTTGTTAAAGATTTTGAACTTTTTCTTTTCAAGTAGAATTGTTGTACTCATATGAGAGAAGCAGGGAAGGTTATATTCATATTAAAAGGTTATAGAATGACAGAAACAGAAATTGAAGTGATATACTGTTGTGGAATATTACTTTAAGTGGGTAAAGATGTATTACATTAGTTTATGCTGCATTTTTTACCTATGTAAAGATGTGTTGCATTTTCATGAATTAAACTAAATTAAAAAGGGTTCAAAAAAGTGAATTTAGTAACTAGTTAGCATGAAATAGAAGAAAGAAAAGAATATGGGTTTTGATTTGGTGTGGTATGAAAGGAGAGAGGGACGAGACTAAAAAAGGGAGATTACATTCAAGAATCCTTTCCTTAAATCAAATAAGGGGCTATAGGGCTGATAGAATTAAAGTGTTATTGAGTCTACTCTAAACTAAAAAGCGACTGTTATTCTCAGATATTTTACATTGGTAAGGATTTTTGTATATTGATGTAAACTTAAGGTTACCTTTTTATAATATGGTATACATGATTTTATACTCGTTTAAGGGATTTTTGTATATTCATACAAATTTATGGCTATTTTTGTACAACATACTTTGTATATGTTTTTACTCTTGGTTAAGGTATTGTACCTATGTACTTCACTTAACATGTAAAGTAAAGGTCTAGTCCTTGAACACTCTTACTATAAACAATCTAGGATAATTAAACACAGAGTAGTAGTCATCCATAACAATCAAATTTGTAATTATGTTATGGATGTTCTTAAGATACTACAGAGACATATTTTAGATAGATAGACTATCTTCAAACATTTCAAAGTCCTATAGAATATGGCATTTAAAATGTTTTGTTAACATACGACTTTTCATTACAGTGAGACATGTCTGCTCCTGGCAGCACTGATCTACTTCATAAAAGGATGATGGGAATTAAAGAAGCTCCAAAGAGAGTTTGTTTTTTGTGACAAAGGCACCCATTGGGGCAAGAAATTGTCCTTGCCTTGACTGCTAACATTATGCTGTACAAACTGTTTTAAAATTACATGAAGGAAAAAGACTGCTAACCTTTACCAGACAACGTAGAACAGTCCTTCAAAATTCCTGCTTCATAAGAAAAGTCTTCCCGTCATTCTAGGCCTTTTTGATGAAGATGGACAACCCTTAATGTTGCAGAGGAACCATAGGTGACTGTCACATTCAGCCAGAGGTGTCTCTCCTTTCTATAGTTTGGGAAGTTGCTTGTTCTGCAATTTTGTTTACTCAGGTAATATTATCTTTCTGGTGTCTTTGATAGAGTTGATGACTAGATAGTTATAGTTTTAGTTTTCTTTAGTTATGATAGAAGTTAAATTAGGCACCAAACTTTCTCATCACCAAGATTGAATAAGGAATGAAATATTTTCTCTGACTTTTCCAAATATCAACGGATTGGGTACTGTAAAAGTAATTTTTACTTGATAATTGTTCTTAATGTATATAGCTTTACTATGTTAAAGATAAAATTCTTCCTTTCTGTTTAGACAAAAAGTGGGAAATGTTGTGGAATAATGCTTTAACTAAGCAAAGATTTGTTATATTTATTTATGCTGCATTTATTTAAATATGTGAAGATGCGCTGCCACTTTACCTTTCCTGTATACAGCACCTGACTTTTCTAATAAAAAGCTAAGTGGCCAGTAATGAGGCAGTAGAGGGACAGGAAGAGCTTGTGGGCAGAGAGAATAAGTAAGAGGGGGAATCCTAGGCTAAAGAAGATAAATAAAAGGAGAGTCGGAAATGTCTAGATTCATTCCACCAGACATTTTCTAGCCTGCCAGACCCTGAGTAGAAAATACAGAATGAAGGAAAGGTAAAAAAGCCCTAAAGCAAAATGTAGATGAAAAGAAACCAGTTAATTTAAGTTATAAAATTTCCTGAGAAAAGCACAAGAAAAGGCCAACCATTCATAACTAATAAGAGGTCTCAGTGTCCTGACTTGGGAGCTGGTTCGTTGCCCCAAAGAAAGACTTCTTGAATAAATTTTGAAGGTGAATAAGGAGTTCTGAGGCATGAAATTCAGTTAACTGGAAATAATGACAAGGATTCTATACTAAAGCCTTGGGAAGACACTGACTACTTGCTTAGCTATGTTCATGGTAGCCTTATCCATAATAGCCAGAAGCTAGAACAACCTACATATCCCTCAACTGAAGAATGAATGAAGAAAATGTGATATATTTATACAATGTAGCATTATTCAGCTGTGCTTGTTTGTTTGTTGAGAGAGGAAGGGTTTCTCTGTGGAACACACTCTGTAGATAAGTGTTGTGATCTAGCTGCCCTCACTCCTCCTGACTGACAGCGGAACTTCCTTGTGGTCTGTAACTGACAAGGATGTTTATGTTCTTTCTGACCAGAGGTTCTCCACAGAAGGAGTAGAGTTATACAAGGTTGCTGGGAAAAATAAAGGTTGCTGTTCTTCCATCTGAAAGAAGCATCATTTTCTCAATCCTGGAACACTCTGTCAGTCTTGGCTATCCAGGTTGTGTTGGCTGCAGCAAGTGGAGGTCCCACTGAGATCTGGAAATTGGGGATATGTGAACGAGGTCGCTCCAGCCGCTGGCTAAATTGAGGAGTGTATTGGGGAAGGTAAAGTGTTTTTATGTTTTATCCCCAGAGATAACTCTGAGAGACATCCTCCAAAAGATAAGCAAGTATAAAGA